>MVJL01008274.1:0-117209 GCA_002156465.1 Macrocentrus cingulum
TGCAAATAAACAATTTTTGCAATGTTTATTCGGCTGCCGCTTCGTTGTTTATTGACAGATTTTGCTGAAACTCGGATGGTATCACCTGGTAAGGGTACCCAACGTTCATGCCGAGTTACAAGGTCATCCGATGATTAGGGGCGAAGATACAGAAAAGGGGTTGAAAAAGTTATAAACAATTGCAACGGAGGACTTCTTTACCGGCCGATTCACAAGGTCATCCGATGATTAGGGGCGAAGATACAGAAAAGGGGTTGAAAAAGTTATAAACAATTGCAACGGAGGACTTCTTTACCGGCCGATTCAGTTTCTTTTAAGTTTTTTTTTCTTTTTTTTATTGTTACAAGTCTTAATGACGTTATTTTTTTGTAATTTTGATATTTATTTTATAAATAAATAAAAAAAAAAAAATAATTCGAGTCGACAAAAAAAATTTATTCAAGGTCAGAAAAATTTTCCATCGAAAAACTTCCCGATTTTCGACGAAAAAATGGCCCGAAATTACCGACCCCCTATAGGGCCCTGTAACTAACTTTTTTGTTTATAACTTTAGGGGGGCGGACGATGGCTCTATGGAAAGATAAAAAGTTACCGACATCCCTGAGGCGATGGCTCAACCCTGTCAAAAATGCCCTCAAAAATGCTCTAGCTCCAACCGTTCTCGAGATATTTGCAAATAAACAATTTTTGCAATGTTTATTCGGCTGCCGCTTCGTTGTTTATTGACGGATTTGGCTGAAACTCAAATGGTATTACCTGGTCAGGGTACCCAACGTTCATGCCGAGTTTCAAGGTCATCCGATGATTAGGGGCGAAGATACAGAAAAGGGGTTGAAAAAGTTATAAACAATTGCAACGGAGGACTTCTTTACCGGCCGATTCAGTTTCTTTTAAGTTTTTTTTTTATTTTCATTTTTACAAGTCTTAATTACTTTTTTTTTTTGTAATTTTGATAATTATTTTATAAATAAAGGAAAAAAAAATTATTCGGGTCGATGAAAAAAATTTATTCAAGGTCAGAAAAATTTTCCACCGAAAAACTTCCCGATTTTCGACGAAAAAATGGCCCGAAATTACCGACCCCCTATAGGGCCCTGTAACTAACTTTTTTGTTTATAACTTTAGGGGGGCGGACGATGGCTCTATGGAAAGATAAAAAGTTACCGACATCCCTGAGGCGATGGCTCAACCCTGTCAAAAATGCCCTCAAAAATGCTCTAGCTCCAACCGTTCTCGAGATATTTGCAAATAAACAATTTTTGCAATGTTTATTCGGCTGCCGCTTCGTTGTTTATTGACGGATTTGGCTGAAACTCAAATGGTATTACCTGGTCAGGGTACCCAACGTTCATGCCGAGTTTCAAGGTCATCCGATGATTAGGGGCGAAGATACAGAAAAGGGGTTGAAAAAGTTATAAACAATTGCAACGGAGGACTTCTTTACCGGCCGATTCAGTTTCCTTTAAGTTTTTTTTTTATTTTCATTTTTACAAGTCTTAATTACTTTATTTTTTTGTAATTTTGATAATCATTTTATAAATAAATGAAAAAAAAATTATATTTAAGTTTTTTTTTTATTTTCATTTTTACAAGTCTTAATTACTTTATTTTTTTGTAATTTTGATAATCATTTTATAAATAAATGAAAAAAAAATTATTCGGGTCGATGAAAAAAATTCATTCAAGGTCAGAAAAATTTTCCACCGAAAATTTGTAATTTTGATAATCATTTTATAAATAAATGAAAAAAAAATTATTCGGGTCGATGAAAAAAATTCATTCAAGGTCAGAAAAATTTTCCACCGAAAGACTTCCCGAATTTCGACGAAAAAATGGGCCGAAATTACCGACCCCCTATAGGGCCCTGTAACTAACTTTTTTGTTTATAACTTTAGGGGGGCGGACGATGGCTCTATGGAATTTTCGACGAAAAAATGGGCCGAAATTACCGACCCCCTATAGGGCCCTGTAACTAACTTTTTTGTTTATAACTTTAGGGGGGCGGACGATGGCTCTATGGAGAGATAAAAAGTTACCGACATCCCTGAGGCGATGGCTCAACCCTGCCAAAAATGCCCTCAAAAATGCTCTAGCTCCAACCGTTCTCGAGATATTTGCAAGATAAAAAGTTACCGACATCCCTGAGGCGATGGCTCAACCCTGCCAAAAATGCCCTCAAAAATGCTCTAGCTCCAACCGTTCTCGAGATATGTGCAAATAAACAATTTTTGCAATGTTTATTCGGCTGCCGCTTCGTTGTTTATTGACAGATTTTATTTCATTTTTACAAGTCTTAATTACTTTATTTTTTTGTAATTTTGATAATTATTTTATAAATAAAGGAAAAAAAAATTATTCGGGTCGATGAAAAAAATTTATTCAAGGTCAGAAAAATTTTCCACCGAAAAACTTCCCGATTTTCGACGAAAAAATGGGTCGAAATTACCGACCCCCTATAGGGCCCTGTAACTAACTTTTTTGTTTATAACTTTAGGGGGGCGGACGATGGCTCTATGGAAAGATAAAAAGTTACCGACATCCCTGAGGCGATGGCTCAACCCTGCCAAAAATGCCCTCAAAAATGCTCTAGCTCCAACCGTTCTCGAGATATTTGCAAATAAACAATTTTTGCAATGTTTATTCGCTTGCTGCTCCGTTGTTTATTGACCGATTTGGCCGAAACTCAAATGGTGTTACCTGGTCAGGGTACCCAACCTTCATACCAAGTTTCAAGGTCATCCGATGATTAGGGGCGAAGATACAGAAAAGGGGTTGAAAAAGTTATAAACAATTGCAACGGAGGACTTCTTTACCGGCCGATTCGGTTTCTTTCAATTTTTTTTTTTTTTTTAAATATTTTTACAAGTCTTAATACCTGTTTTTTTTATAATTTCGGAAATTATTTTATAAATAAAAAAAAAAAAAATAATTCGAGTCGAGAAAAAAAATTTATTCAAGGTCAGAAAAATTTTCCATCGAAAAACTTCCCGATTTTCGACGAAAAAATGGCCCGAAATTACCGACCCCCTATAGGGCTCTGTAACTAACTTTTTTGTTTATAACAATAGGGGGGCGGACGATGGCTCTATGGAAAGATAAAAAGTTACCGACATCCCTGAGGCGATGGCTCAACCCTGCCAAAAATGCCCTTAAAAATGCTCTAGCTCCAACCGTTCTCGAGATATTTGCAAATAAACAATTTTTGCAATGTTTATTCGGCTGCCGCTTCGTTGTTTATTGACAGATTTTGCTGAAACTCGGATGGTATCACCTGGTAAGGGTAGTCAACCTCCACACCAAGTTTCAAGGTCATCCGATGATTAGGGGCGAAGATACAGAAAAGGGGTTGAAAAAGTTATAAACAATTGCAACGGAGGACTTTTTTACTCGCGAAATAAGAGAGATATCGAAAAATGTTACTCGTTATAAATTATTAAGAATTAAATTTTCCACAAATTACGTTAAGTAAAATTTTCTGTAGCTCTTCATCCGTAGCCAGAAAATCCAAAAAACGAAATTTCGGAAAATGTTTTTTTTTCGTGATTAATGGTAGTTAATCAGTCTATTAGTTAATTATATACGGTGAAAAGTTGTTTAATCCATGAAATTAGCGTTATTTTAGTGTTTTAAATAAGTTCAGATTTTTTTAGCGTCGAAAAAACACTAAAATAACGCGGTATTTTTTTTTTTTTTTCTATTCAGGCATTAAATAATTGCTCAAATATTGCCTTGCTTCTAAATCGAACATCAATTGGAGTAAACCGCTATAAAGATTTTACTTAAAATCTTTTATTGATTTTGAGATATTGAAAAAATTAGATATTAATTAAAATTAATCTTCTAAAAACTGCATACGACGTAGAGCATTTTTCGTATATGTATTTTATTAGTTGGATATCTTTTTTATTAAAAAAGAAAAAAATACATTTTTCATACATGCTAAAATTTTCAAAGTTTATTAAATATTCATTTTTATTAACAAATATATATTCATGATTCATCCATCATTGATCAATGTATATTCTATTAATTTTCACAGCTTAAGACAATTTTTTATTTCGCTTAATATAAATAATTACAAAAATCTTCTAATTAAAAAAACAACAATAATCCTTTCCCGCTAATTGGACCCTAAAGACGTCGGAAAATAGTAGTCTATAACGATAATTATTATCGTCAAATATCTGCGCAGAGTAGCGTGAACCCGTGTACTTGAAGAATTCCATGCATTTGAGCGTATTGCCGCAAACTAAATTTGGACTAAGTGCACCCCTAGCCCTACATGGTCTAAATGGTAAACAGCATTTAGTCCCGAGGGGTCCGAGTGGGAAAGGAAGGTTAGTAAAGGTCCTCTGAGCATTTAGGTTACGTTCGTACAGCTTAGTCCAGCCACTGTAGTAGATTTTCAAGCTATCTCCTTGTATTTGGATATGTATGCACACGCCACGCTACTTCAATTCACATTCGTACATATCTACATGGATCCAGACACACAATAACATGAGACTGCGGTTGTTGGGCGCGCACGAAATGCCAGTCTTCATCCTTGCATTATCAAGCAGCACGTAGAGATGCGGCTTCTTTTTCCCGTGTGCTCATATAACCTTGGCAAAAGCCTTAGAACATGGTAATTTTCTTATTCATTTATTCATTGAGACGCTGCAACAAAGTGCATTATTCTGCAAGTCGACAAATGCACGTAGATTTTGTTCTATATATATTTTTATGGAAAAATGTATGCGCTAGTAACACCTGATGTATTTTCTTTTTCCACGCACACAACTCCCAGCTCGCAGTATTTTTTTCTTTGCTTTATTTTTGCTCGTGTTTTTTACAGTGATTTATAGACTTCATTTCGCGCTCGATACTTGGAGTATTACGGGTGCCAAGTCAGCGCCACGTAGAGAGAGACCAGCCAAAAACCATTGGCGCGTGTTTGAAAAAATTTCTTCATATCTATAGGTAACAAAAATTGCGAACATTCAGAAAACGACGGAGTAAATCTAATTGAAGAAAATTTTTTCTTACTTTCAATTTTTTTTTCAACAATGCATACAATTATTAACAATATCCTAACACTGTTAATTAAAGAAAAAAGTAGATATTGGCTAGAGAGCGACTGTCTCTAATAGAATTTTTCAATTTTGAGCATCCAATATGTTTACATAAAATTTCAAATTTTATAAAAGTAAAAAAAATATTTGTTTTATCGAAATAAATATTAACAGATAATCGTGTATTGATTGAAAATATAATTATTCTGAATTTTTATAGTCGATTGTTATGTATCCGATAATTTTCAATCATGCATGAATTTTCCTCATTATAAACTACAGTTGAGCGCAAATTTCCTCTGATTATTGAAAATTTTAACCTCTATGTCGAAATTTGATATATGAAATTTCTAGAATTAAATTTATCTGAGAAATTTCTCTTTTATGGTCTATACAGAGTTTTTTTTTATATAATCTAATGTGATCACGGCTGCTCAAGGTAATTTTGGTTAATGTTTCAAATTTCCTAAAGCATACCCATTGTGGTTGTCTGCGAACATAGAGGTGATAGAATCCTCTCAGTACAGCATATGTGGAATTAGTGGTAACATTAGCATCTAGCCTTTGTTGTCGATGGCAAATTCTCTCCAATCCATGTTCTATTCAGAGCCAATGACATCACCGCAAATACGATTAATAGATCAATTTAAACATAACTTTCCTCGTATCCTCTGTCAATTATTCTGCAATAAACAAAAACAAAATTCTAAAAATTTAGAATAAAATATATACTATAAATAAAAAACGATTAATTAAAACAAATTTCAGAATATCATGAAATTTCTGAAAATTTTCAATTACACAAAAAATAACCTTAATAAATAAAATTATAAATTTTTAACAAAATAATCGAATTTATATGAATTTTTTGCTTTAAATTTCTTTCAGATCGTGAAAATTTATAAAAACCTCAATTATACATTGAAAAATAAAACTTGAACAACTCATTGAAATCTAAATTTCAAGTTGAAGTATAATTCGTGGCGCCTCAACTGTAAAATCCCTACAATTCTGCTAAAATTCGAGATATTTTAAGTAGTCAGTGGCGAATAGATATAAGTTTGCTCTTCGAATATACTTATTGCAAACAACTAGAGCGTAGTCGTGTAGTCTCGTGGGATATATGCGTATACGCTAGAATAGTCGAAAGACCGTAGACCAAAGAAGTATTTTAGATTCAGCTACGAGTATAACACCTCGTTCCTATGTGTTTTCAACTTTCTAGAAGTTAGAGACACTTTCATTTCCCATTCGATCCTCGATATTCACTGGCTTATCGATTCTCTCGTACGAATACTTGCAAATACCTGTTCTGCACTGTATACATATTGCTTGAGGATCGATAAGCAGAGTCGACTAACCAATAATTGTGCATACGTATGTATTTTTCATTACATTCAATATCACTGTCATTTTATCTGCGCGATTGTATTCGGTTGTGGTTTAGGTAACGATTCGTACACGAATTTGCGGTCTGTGTATATGTTCGTCATTGCACTTGCATATTTGGACTAACTAAAATAATGAATTTGAATTCGTTATCCAAGCCAATATTGATCAATGTAAATCAATAAAGCATTTGCCATTGCATGTGGCAATATCCGAAATATTTAATTAACTAAATTAATGGACGTAATGGATTAATATTTGCTAGTTTTTATGATGGTATACTGAATGATTTGCTTTAGCATTTTATATATTAAGCAAGTAATAAATTATCGGTCAGTGTGATAATTATAATTATTTCATCAATTAATAGCAATATACATATATAAATTAATAATACAATTGAATTTAAAGTAAAAGAGCGTGAATTGAATATTGTAATAAATTCGGAAAATTGAATTCTTCTGGATAATAATTATATTACTTTATACAATAAACTAAAATTGTGAATTATACTAAAATGGGTTAAACGTGAAAAATTTATTTTTGATGCATGCTAAAATTTTAAAAGTTCATTAAATGCTTTTTTTTTGTTTACTTAAATGAATTAATGATGAATGATTATTTTTTAATGGTTGTTTTATATATATTTGATTTTTATAATGCTGATTTTTGCTAAAAATGAAAAAAATTACATGAAAATTATACTATATATGGATAAAATATCTGTAAAAAAAAAGATTAGTAAATTATAGAAGCAGTAGAAATAAACGAAATAATATATTATGCAATTATTCGTGAGCTTGCATTTCAATTCTAATCGCAGTGAATAGAATGAGAGATTAAGTTGGAGAACGTGAGGACTAAATGAAAATAGATTGGTGCCAGCGCTAAGTCCCATCTTGCCCATTCCCTTTCACTTGTTGTGTGGCACTGGTCTAGATGGAGTTTCTATACCATTGGGTGATCTTCGATTTGTCGTGGACGCGATGCCGAGTGAAGCGACGAAGGAAATTGTTTTTACGGTAAACTTCGTCTTATCGAGAATTGGTCGCGTCTCCACTTGGAGATTCATTAGAGCGAGAAAGTTGTTCGTTACTCGAGTTGGCTCCTTGATCTCACCCGAGTATTTCCTTCCAAGCTAGAGATCAGATTTCAACTGCTGCTATATTTTTTTCTTTGTCACTTTTGTCCCCCGGCTAAAATTTCTCTTTTTACAAATATATAATTCGATCGGCTCCAATCGATTGACAATTTAACTTAAATTTATTTTTCATTTATCCCGAGTGCCTTTTGTATACCAAAAATTAATTCAAGAGTCTAATTGTAAAAAAAACATATTTCAATAATTTAAATTCTATATATCAAGGCATAAACCCTATTATACAACGGATTATAACTCGGAGTACCTTGATATAATTATAAAAGCACTATCTACAGTCACCTCCGTTAACAGGTGCGCTGTACTCAGAGAGAATAGTGCATCCCTGATGAGAATGCAATATTGTTATAAGCTGTAGCCTGAAATTCAGATGATTAACTATAGTAGCGAAATATAATAACGGAGACAGACCACCTACAGCTGTGAAATATTTTATTACAGTTATCAACTTGAAAGATAATTTTGAATCTCAGAAAATAATAATTCATATTTTTTATCAACTTGCCTTCCTGTTTGTTCAATAAGAAAATTCTCCAATCGATTTTAAACTTCTCGATGAACTAGAAACTTGAAACTTTGTGTAAAACTTTAATACTAACTTACTTTAAAATTATAGTAAAACATTTTTTTTTCTCATTCTCCGAGAAAGTAACAATTATTTTCGACTATATTTAAAATTTTTCATGATTTACCGATCACTCAAACACATCAAGAACACTTATTTTATGATACCAAGTTTTTTTAACATGTTGATAGATTTAATTAAAAATTTAGAAAAAATGTTTCTAGCTTGAAAAATTAACTAAAAATTTTATTTGATGTAAATATGAAGGAGTAAGTATATTATCATGATATTTTTCTACATTTAAATTGATATTATTATTGATTGAATAAAGATGTGGTAAGTTTTGAGATTTAGGGTGTTTTTCAGTGAGGAAAGAAGAGGCGATAAATTAGACTATCGGTTTGTTCTAAATTCGAAGAAAAAGTTGGATGCGAAAAAGCCGGAAAAGCGTCGAGTTGCGTTAGGACTTGGTTGAACTAACTGGATTCGAGGGAGGTACAGATGCATGGTATACAGAAAAAGAAAGGGAAATGCACGTTTCACTAGTCGTGCAATTTTTCAAGCGACGCGAAAAGCTTGGTTGATCGTATCTAACCGGAAACGACATTTTCCTCGTTTTATTTCTCCTTTGCTCTCATTTTCAATTCCACACATACAATTGCATTTCTATGCGACGGGATTATAAACGTTATATAATATAAAAGTAGTTACATTACTCGCGGTAATCCTCGATGAATTTATTTCCTCTGAACGTGTGTGAAAAGTGAATTTTTCAAGCGTAAATACCATTGAGGCTAGAATTTTTTTTTTCCTATATTTTGTTTCAAGCCTAGAAAATACTTTTTTTTTTATTTTTTCTGCACATAGAAACTCTTTGACGCTTTAATATTAATAAATCCTCGGTAAATTGGGTCGCTCTAGATGCATGACACAGCAGCAATGCATATTCACTTCTTGACAACCGACATTCACACCCCCCAACACTAGCGACAGTAATTATTAATTACCATTCTCGAGAATTAACTCAATTTAACTTGATTGTCTGTATGCTGAATAGAATTCACATAATACCGTTGGTATTAGTATTCTCTGTCCCATTAATCACGGCTAAAATTTATTTTCTGCGTCAAAGAGCACTATAACTAATGCATCAAACTAACGTGAGATCAAATATAATAAATGATCCATTGTATTAAAACAAAATATATCACGTGTCTAGAACCAAACGGAGAGTTTTCTTCAAAAAAAAAAAAAAAAATTCAGACCTTTTTTCTTGCTAATATCTTAATAAGGATGCAAGTTAGATAAATTTTGTCAAATACCTTTTTTGTAGCTGATAAAATTTCCTACAAAAAATATATCTTGAAAAAAATTTTTATCTTTAATAGTTTTAAAGATATTTCGATTTGAAACAGCAAAATGATTTTTTCCGTACACAGTTTTGGCTTTAGATACATAACATTTTATTTTGTAAATATCTTGATAAGAATACAAGTTAGAAAAATTTTATTTATAACCTTTTTTGTAGCTAATAAAATGTTCTACAAAAAAGGTCTCTCAAGAAAAATCTTTATCTTCAACAGTTTTAAAGATATTTCGGTTATAAAAAAGCTCTTTTCTTCAATAAATCCATTTGCCACTGAATAAAAATCTTTCTCACCAAACAAAATTAATTATCTACAATGAAATATAAATTCGCGTTCCCTGACAGCATCATAAGGGTTCGTATAGCATGCAGAGGATTATCCACACAAGTGACCTTACCAGCGTCAATATTGAAACAAAGACGAACTAGAGGTAGAGAGACTCCGCAATGTGCACACATGAATCACGTACTGATCTCACGTTTGCACCATCCAAACTTCGAGTATAACCATGTCAATCACAAACATTCAATTACCATATAAAATTTTAATAACTCTGCGCCACTAAACTCAACTAAATATTAATATCCACCTGCGCCAACATCCACAACGTAAGTGGAGAGAGATACCAGTGACACGTCAGAGCCGCATTTGTCTGCAAGAGTTGACAACGACGAGACAATTTAGCGTGGATCGAGAGGAATGCGTACATTCCATCGAGCTAAAGTCACGTTTCCCTTGGTATTATTTGCAAAGAGCATCCATAGAGATGATATAGAACGCGCGGACCGGGTTTTCAAGGTGTAGGAAGTCAAGCGTGTCTGCAGGTATTCGCTATACCCCTGTATTCGCTACATCCATCAAGTTGAATGAAACCGAGTTTCCCTCGCGTGCAAAACGTACTTTGCTGCGAGCGTGACATTCTAACGGGGGACGAGGGACACATAGCAGCAGTTCGTGACAAACAAATAGTCTTTGCACGCCGTGAAACCTTAGTTAAATGTTACCTGCTGCATGTGAATGTGTTTTGCATCATGTCTTTGCGCGCGACTAATGAAAATGTCGTACACATATTATCTAAACTAGTCCATTTGATGAAGCTATCATCTATGCATCGTGTTTAATTGATGAAAGATAATGCGTAGCGCTCAAACAACAAAGTAGAAGAGACCCGCGGATAAAGCGTTGCTCGTTATACTCATATATACATTGCCGCAATGCTTACACGCTCTGTTGACCAGAATCTGCGCCCGTCACCCAGCACTTCCGCGCGCGGTTTCAGACATAAATTGCGCTTGCCGCAGCGCGATCTTGCATTTAGCACGGGGGTCAGACAAACACATGGCTTGGGACTCGTTAATTAATCGCCTACATGACGAATCTCCAATGCTTTCTCATGCATCAGCTTGCCTTTAAACCTGAAGACAAACTTCTAGTGTTTGCTGTCCACACTCGGTATAATTATACTTGAAATGCAAACCCTGGTTGTAATTAAATTTCCGTTTGGTTCATTTTACCGTTTCAACCTGCAGGTATTAAGTATTGAATCGTTAAAAAAAAAATAGTCCTTGGCAAACATGTGGGCTGAACCATTATTTTCCCTCCCGTGATACATATACGATTTTTCATCTTCCCCCAATGAGGCAGAGGAATTTTCGCCCCGCAAAACGGACTCTCGAGCAAGGGGTGATAAAAAAAAAAAACAATTATTCGCGTAGGAAGTGTTGAGTCTAAGAAAAAAATCGTTATTAGTCGATGTAAACAAATTAGTCGATGATAGATGTTCCTACTGATAATGTTGTTTCCTTTTGTTGGATCGTTTTTTCATTTAGTCGAAAAATCCAATTGAATTTCTGATGTGCCAATTGGAGGAGAGCGAAAAATAAGTCCAAGAGTTTTTTTTTTACTCAATCGCGCCATATTTTTTTCATCAGCTAATGGATCATGAAAACGTACTTTATTTACAACGTTAAAATATCCTTCAACAAAAAAAAATCAAAAGTTTTATAAAATGGCCAGTTAGAATCAATCATTTTATTTAAGTATAATAAATTAACTTTTTTTTTTTTTTTACGCATAGTAGATAGTGCAAAATACATGGAGCTCTCAGTACGAGTATTGACCATCAGTATATATACCCTTAAGCCATAAATGCAATCACACGCTCGCAGTATGCTGAAGGAAGCGCAACGATATTAGTTCTCGGTCCGCATACCCTAGGGTGAACTGCGGGGATGTTGCTTGATGAATGTGACATCGTCATCCGGTCTGAGTTGCCTCATATGATCAAGGGATTTCATGGAGATACACAATTACGCCTTTATCAAAAGACGCACGATATTATTTATTACGCTACGATGTGAAATATTAATATAACAATTTGATTTTTAAAAAAACCGAAGACTGCGGTTAGATGGAATGAATAATTGAAAAGAGGAAAAAAAAAACGATTCACTTTGCAATTTCAGATGAATAATGGTCATACCACCGTTCAGGCTTATAGGAATCGATTATCTATTTATTATCGATGCTATTATTGCCTGATGAATATTCTAACAATTCCAAAGAGGATTGATTCATGTAGGTGTGACTCAAGACCCTGGGGAATGAGGAACTACCCTCGAAATACCTCTTGAATAGATATCCAACTAAATTAGATCGACCCTCGACGTTCAAGCTTTTTTTCTTTTTAATATATAGATTTGTTATGTGCTATCTTTAATGGTGAAATTATAGAGCTGATTATTTATTTATACAATCTTAACGAGATAGTAATTTATTATAAATGAAATTGGAGATAAAAATATTTAATGAGCGAAGAATAAAAGGTTAAATGCAATTCTAAAAGTTTTTAATTGTTTGAAATAAAAAAAAAAACAAACGTGCAGACGATATTAAAAGACTATGATAGATTAAATTTTATTGTATTATACTACCTACTTGTAGAAGAAAAATTCTACGATGGAAAAACTCGCGAAGAATCAAAGTAAAAAGAGAGGAAATCCGGTTAGTAAAATACTTAATCTGAAAAATGAAAGCAATCTTCAAAGCAGTTTTCATTTTTGTTGTTCTATTAATTTTATATATATAAATATAATATTGTACATAACAAGTATCACATAAATTATACTGTGATTTTAGTAGAAAATATAAATTTATATACGCAGATACGGATTAATGTTATTGAGCACCCGTAAATGTCACGTTATTTTTGTTGATATACTTTATTCGAAAGATTTTGTTGAGCATCAGTCACCAAAGTCTAGACAACTTGTCGTAAAAAAAAAAAAAAACATGCATAAAAGTTGGATAAAAATTGGTCTAACGTTATATGCTTAAACTTTCTATTTACCAGAACAAAAATTTTAAAACTTGTAAACTCTTAGTTTATAGTGTGTGGCAAAGTACCACCACTTGGTTCTGGTAATATTTTCTTATAGTATAATCCATGAAAATATTGATTCAGTGAATAAAACTGAAGTTTTAATGTGTACAAAAATTTTACTATAAATTTTCGTGAAATCACAGACGAAAATTTTTTTTTGTAACATTACAAAACTCCGTAATTGTATTTCAAACAAACAATTTCAACCAGTTCAAACAACTTTGAAGATTAATTAATTTTTCTTATTTAACGTTGAAAGAAAAGTTTTTCAATCTTTGAAATTACGAGAGCCAAGCCTCAAAGTGCATCAATTTACCTTACGAATTCTGTAGTAGATTCTGGTAGGTCGATTAGTTTGAACTTTTGTACTGAACTAAAGCTGGCGCATTGCGCACCAAGTTGTGTACATATACATACAGGTTGTTAAGATTCGTTGGCAGCAGCTCCGAAATATAGTACTAACATTTTCAATGAAGCGCCAGGTATTCGTTTTTCTGTCTAAGTGAATAGACTATGTCAAAGAGAGAGAAGGTTACGGCTAAGAGCCAAACTGGTCACTCCACGTCACCCTGGTTTGGGTTTAACCGCACCCTTACATAACCCCGCGCGTCCATTTAATCAAAGACTTGGCGGAATGTTGGCTGTAACCGCATCATGCCCGCATTACTCCGAAGTACGATGGCACCAACTGCTACCAACGGTATTTGCCCGATGTGTTTCACCCCTATGAAAAGCGTGCACGCGTCATGCAGCATGACCATTTCATAACAGCCGTATACCACGTTATCTTTCTGACCACTAGAAGCAGAGGGCTGCTCTAGCTCCATGTTGCCAACCCGTTTGGGCATTCAAGCACCGCGTTTTACCCCCGTCGTCTCACAATCATTTCAAGCAATAATAATAACTACCTCGGACTTTGAAGTACGAAATAATCTAACGCTATTCCCTGCCCAGTTAAATGGTCATTACAGTTGTTTCGAACCTATTAACCTGTGATCTCAACACTAAAAACCTACTATAACTGTTATAAAACTTGGAAAATATATAATATTCTAATTAAACCACAATCGTCTCTCTATTTTGGTTTTTCAGGTTTCGAATCAAAAAATCATAACATTCTAAAAAGGCTTTTATTAAAACTATTAAAACATGATAAACTATGATATTTTCTGATACGTAATCCGAAAAAAACAAAAACAAAAATACCTGGCGTTTTTGCGTCATCCTAATATATAAGTATATTAAACTTAGATCGTTATGAGTTCGTATTTTAGATTTTGCCACACTATCGAATATAAATTAAATCACTAGATAATATATACGTGGTTTCGTAATGTATCATATTTGCTGCAGATATATGCGCAGCAATTAGCATTGAAATTCGTTTGACACTGTGCGTTTAGAGCGAAATTCTAAAGCCAGTATGGATAACATTGGTTTGATAGCATTGCCTGCACTGGGTATCATGTCATGTGGATTATAATTAGTATTTGTTCCGGTGATACATCATTAGTTGGACTGATTTACGCGCAAATATCTGGCTTGAAAGCGTTCAATATCACATTGAAACACATACGTGGGTCACATTTAGAGTATAACAGTGGATACATTTATCAAACGAATTCAACAATACTTAATGTAACATATAAACTTACGTCATTTTGCGCAAAAGTTGGGGTGATTGGACCATCGTTGGATTCCCACTTGTCAGCAATGCGAATAGTTTCCGCAGTTTTCTGCTGAACAGATTTCGACTCGTCCAGAAGCGTCAACTCGTAAAATTCTTGAATATCTAAAATCACAATGATGAATGAAATTAATACAAGTTGTATAACACCTACAGAAACGTTTGTGGAAATAGCTGGTGCCGGAACTGGAGATAGTGTCGTAAGAATTTTAGGGTGTTTATATGAAAGGGCTATCATACAAGGAGTTATACGCAGTGTGACCAAGAGTTTCATAGTCAAATTGAGGCAATAGCAACTCCTGAGTCAGTGGGTAAAGGTCGTAAAGGTCAGTATAAACGTAACGATAAGAAGAACATAATTTTCGATAGTTTAGAGAATAGTTATCCTCCTGCACGTGGACCTAGTGTGGACTACTAGGAATATATCATAGGACGTGTCTACTGCAGGTTTGTCCGGGGTACTGAGGAAGATCGTAATTTCTCTCTGCTTCGAGAAACTGTTCTCTGGATACAGCAGTTTGTGAAATACACAGCTAAGATGCAGATCTTTGGTCTGCAACTGAGGTAATCAACAGTACTAATTATACATAAACATATTTCCAACTAATGGCACTATAGAATTTACCTGATAAGATATTGGTTTATTAAGGTGTTGAATAATAAATTATGCGCACAGCCTTGTTATGGCTTATGTGCATAAACAGGATGTATATTCTGTTTCCAACTAAAAGTTATTCGTCCAGAGACTAGTGAAAATGTGTTGCGCTCTTGGGATGGTAACGAACGACAGTTCCAGGAACTTTCTGAAGTGCAACTCATCGATTCGTTGTAGATGAAACTTCATAAGCCGAGATAAATATATACTAGATTTCTCGATGAAGGTGTGAGTGGAAAAAAAACTTTTAGCACTTTTAATTGCATGTTTGTTTGTCTAATGTGTGAAAAGTTGAACGGTTTCAACTTTCTACTTGAAACTTTTCAGAGTTGGTGTATGTTTTTTTTTCTTTCGTTTTTTATCTCGAATATTTTCTTGTGACAAAGATGGCTTCAAGAGAGGGAAAAAATAGCCTCGTAAATAGAAAATTTTTCGTCTCACCATCAGAGATAAAGTTTTAGAGGCTGTCAAGCTGCATTAAACCGATGGATTCATTGGCTACGAGCGTGTATGAACCCAGTACTTTTATAGAAGAACGATCCACCATTAATTTGTTCTGCATGCCGTTCGCGACCTCGACTAGTGCCTGTGCGGTGCATTTAATCGCGTTGGGAACGCAATGAAAAAAGTAATGGGTTGGTGGGAAATACCAGGTGCCGCGGTACCATAAATTTTTTCACCACTCAGATAGCCCTTATATCACTTTTTGTAATATAAAGCGATTTTTTTTCAATGTCCGGTTATTTATCCAGAATGTGTCATTATGGCTGACATGATTTTCAATCAAACTTTTAAATCTACCTATACCCACATTTTTATACGGGTAAAAACTTATCGACATATCGTATATAGGTATGAATATATATGTCTTTTTTAGTATTATGTTCTCTGCAAGAATTTCTCGAGTTATTCAGACCAAGTTATGCAAGGGTCTAGTTTTATTTCGCTTAATATTCTTATCGTGTGGGTTACCCCGAAGGAATTAAAAAGCCATTTCAAATAAAGTTTCACACAGCTTAACAACGATAAAACTGCCATTAATTTGTGGATTTGTGCCTTTTAAATTTACAAATTTTACTCGTATTAAAATTTTCTTTTAAATACTTCAAATAACAAGTATATGTATGTAATCAGAAGTTTTATTACTCGTAAAAAACTTCGATCGTGAACGACGAATATTTTTTTTTTCTAAGTTTGCTAAACTCTGGCAAATGTTTTCTTCAAAGTTTGAATAGTTTTTGCGGCCATCAACGACAAAATATCTTAAGACAAAAAAATACTGTATAAGTATGATGAATAATGATTTTATAAATAAACTAGCTGCACCGGCAAACTTCTTATTTATGTATGGATAAATTGCTCACTGACAAAAAAATTAAATCTAACCCATTTACGATAAAATTATTATTAGATTATTGTTCAATCTAGAACATAAAATGTAAATGACATTTTCTAGCATGAAATTGCTCGTGAAGTTAACGGATTTTAGAAGGGCTTTTCCGATCCCTCTATAAATTTGCAAGTCCAAACACACGTCATCATTGTGACCCGAGAAATTTGTCACACAAGGGTAGAGAACCGTTCGTTATATTTTACTTGAAATTCCAGTCTAAAAGTGGAATATGTTACACAGAGGATCGATCATAATGTTCGTGTCAGATAAAAAAAAATTTAAGTCCCGTTCAAAAATCACTGAAGTGTATGTATAAACGTAGGAACGTTCAAAGGGATATTGATTTTCCCTGTTTATCCAAAGGCTGTCAAAATCTGTAATGTTGTACTTAACAAGTTTAGTTTCACGGTACACACAGCCCTTTGCACTGCTCTTGATACTTCCTCGACTGCACTACTGATGCGAATAATTATCTGCAGCGAATGCACCGTTATCGAGCATGTAATATCTTCAACCTTATCGGATATTGCAAGTTCCGTAATATATTTATCACAATTTTTGAGGGATTATATTTCATTCATTCCTGTGAGATTTTTCATCTGATTTTTCGATGAAAAGGTTAAATAAAAAAAATTTTGGCGTCATAATTACCAGTTAATCTTTAAAAAAATTTGTCTTAGCATTGATTCTAACAGAATTTATTTATTTTTTCAGTTTAATTAATTTTTCACGAGCCGTCATGCCAGAGCGATGGACGTCAGATTATTTTTTTCATTAAACGGCACCCTAGTAAAAAAAAAAATACATGATTGATCAATGATGAGTGACGCGAAGTCATTCATCATAAACAAACATCATCAATTCATCTTAGTGAACAAAAATAAATATTTGAAGAATTTTAAAAACTTAAGCATGTAACGAAAATGTATATTTTAACGAATTTCTGCTAAATGCTGAACTTTTAATGATTTTTATCCAGTAAAAACACATTAAAAGTTTATAGTACTCAGCAAAAATTCATTTTTAATACACGCTGAACTTTAAAAGTTCATCATTTCAAATTCAAATTTAATTGTCTTTATAATTGTAATATTAAATTTAATAAACATGAATGAAAATCTACATTTTATAATTTTAATTCTTAATGCACATGGATGTTGTACAACATTTTTTTAAATAATGCAAAAGATTAAGACAAAGAAATAGAGGCTTGCAGAATCATAACT
The DNA here is from genome assembly GCA_002156465.1 of Macrocentrus cingulum. Taxonomy (NCBI): domain Eukaryota; kingdom Metazoa; phylum Arthropoda; class Insecta; order Hymenoptera; family Braconidae; genus Macrocentrus; species Macrocentrus cingulum. Next base: position 17,878 of record MVJL01008274.1, read on the forward strand.
CAAAATTTAATTTTCATTTATACCATATCATATAAACTAGACAATAAATAATAAAAAAATAAATTGCAAATTCACCAACCGACACTCAAAAGAGTAAGATAAATTGGCGAGAGTTAGGTACAGAGTACAACACCTCTCTCTGGAGGTCACGAGACAAGCCATTTATCACTTTCTTCATATTTATTATCGAGGCTTCTCTGTTGCGAGCGTATATACCTATAATATACACAGAGCGCGAATAATCAAGGTCCAGCACATGAGCAAGCGCAACTAGGATTATTATAGGACAGGCGATCACTCACTGCGGTTATTCTGGAGAGGCTGAAATGGATTATCGATTCAATGTCAACGGTCAGAAGCAAGCGACAATTTTCTACAATGCATATCCAGCAGCGACAAGCTATAGGAAGGGGCAAAATCGATACATGTTTGAGTCATGGTTGCCTATGTGAAAGCAGCCCTCTAAGCGCCCACGTATGAAATCGATGCTCCAGGGATGAACTGTTGAAGCGAAAATACGAGCTACACGAGCAAGAGAGAGATTCACCAGAGCGCATCAACTATGAAGCTTGAAGCACCGGCTCTTCAGGACGAATAGCCACTCAGGTTGTCCGTAAATGCGACTCAAATTGGCCGCAAGTGGCCCACGAACATTCGGTAACTAACCCTTTCGACCATTAGTTGAAAAAAAAATTTTCCTCTTCATGTAATATTTTTTTTCGTCTCAATAGAAATGCCAATATTAATTTTTAAGCATAGGGAACAGATCAATACCTCTATTCAATTGACGTTTGAACACAGTACTGGTCCAATTTCGCAAATAAACTCGCGGAACAATACGCATAGAATCCACTATTTATAGCCGACTGTAACGTTCCGAATAATTGCCAATGGCAAGTAAATATTTGCTCGTAATATCCGGCCAACTCGACTATAGCTATCCATGTAAATTTACGAGGTGGATATGGACTAGCTCAAATATATGTATACATCCATGTGGCTAAGTACAGCTAATTATCTCAGGCAGTGTCGCGCAAAATTCCATCTGCACATGGCCCATTCTTTGCGTGGTTCCGCACTTGAAATTTACACCATTCGTTAAACTAGCCAGCAGGACACATAGTTATGCTCATTTGGCCCAAGGGTGCATGTATAGTTATACGTGTATATATAAAGAAACACTGCGCGAAATGGAAACAAAAAGAATAATAACGCGATTTTGTAGAGTCAAAATTAAAGTCGAGTGTATATACGTGGGTTTCGCTACTGCAAGTAAGCGAAAAAACATGCTCAAAGCTTTTCTAATTTTCTCCGAGTATTTATTGCGACATTTTTACCCCCGAAAAGTAGCCGACACAGAACCCATTTAACTGGGGAGACATTTCACATGTGTTGAGTAGCTGCGTGGTTTCCCTTTAGCTATACTTAGAAATAAATTTTTTTCTTTCCACTCCCCTTATTATCTACATTTCGCCGTCTATAGCCTATATACAATATATATGAAAAGCCGTATAACAAAGAGTTATGAGGTCATGATTCAAGCGAGATTTCAGTGCGCAAGGAAACTGCCAGGTGAATCACGGGCAAAGTTATGCCACAGCCTAATGTCATCATCCAACGCGCTATGAGTTTTTCTTATGAGAAAATAGGTCGCACCACCAGAGCACGACAATGTTCTAATAAACTCCAAAGCAATATTGTACAGCGGCGACGCTTGGACACGAACATGCTTTCAGCTTTAAAGCAATACACTGACTGTTCTTTGGGTGGGCAGGTCGAAAAACTACTCGGCAACTGGGTCGACGAAGCAGTAGCAGTAACAGAGGCGTATAGGTAAAGTGTGCAGATAGCCAGGAATAGCCAAGAGATGTAAACGTGAGATGAATATATCCATTGAATTTTTATCCTGTATTGATTAAAAGTGTATCATTGGAATTTTACCCTTCAAGTCACGTCTGGAAGACTTAATTGCGATAAAAAAAGCCGCTATCACTGATGAGAAACAAAGAAAAATAGAAATCTATAAGAGTGACTCGTTTCTGCGGGTTGTATATCCACGGGCAGAAATGTACCTAGTTGACTGCTCCCCTTTTCGCACGTGTAAGATAATGCAAAGGGTGGAACAAAAGCACGCGAGACTATGCGCGAGCAGTTCGCGATGAATAATGCGGCGTTGTAGCAAGCAAGTAGTGCGACCGCTGCCTACTCTATCGTCGGAAGACTGGAGAGAAAGGCAGAGATGAAACGGACCTACTATAGTTTTGTCTCGCTAACAATGAGAAAGTTGGCTGAAGTTCATCTCACTCGTCAGTTATGCTTTCGTTATACTGGAAAATACGTGACAATGTTGTTCCAGTCACGCGTGGAAACACGGTTAGAAAAATCCTTTTGAGTTGAGACGAACTTTTCACGACAAAAGGTAGATATTTTATATATGCCCCATATACTGGCAGTACACATAATACCGCGTGTGTTTTGGTGAATCGTCCGTGACAGGAAAGTAGAGTGCACTAGAGTTTCCGAGTAAAACTACTGTCATAACATTCTCTCGGTGCTTGTGAATTGGAGAAGGCAGCGGGAATACACAGTCAGATATATGAATTGAAAAATATTTTGTCGTTTTCGTATTTGATGATATATAAAAACGCTGAATTTTAAAAATATTTGGCGTCTTGTTTTTTTTTTAGAAAATAAACGGGTAAATTTGTGATTAAAATTCTGACAATATTTTGAAATAACCAGACAATTAATAAACACAATTGACATATTTCATGTTAAATAAAATCACAAATTTTGTAGTGTATTAAAAAATAATTGCGCAACGTCACTCTCTGCTTGGATTAATAATTTATTCATTAAAAATTGTGTAAGGCTTTTAAGCTAGGATAATGAATGCTTTGAAGTTTGTCGCAGTCTGCTATTAATGTAGTAAACAAAGAGCTTTAACCAGAAACACCTGTTAAAATAGTTCAACTGTGTACATTTCCCACAAAATTAATTTGCATTTGTCCCTGTACTAACAATGAACAAAACTAAACATTTTACTATACGTTGTGTTAGAAGAGTGAAGTATTCGTGAAACAAGTTCATCAAATCTGAATAAAGCTATGTAGGTGTCACTGGTCGTTGTTGAATATTCCAGGATATCTCTAGCAGCAGAACATGAGCGCATTAAACCACGCCACCTGTGAACGGCATTACAGCTGATGAAGGCGCAAGCATCTGCTTCCCTAAAGGAGGGTGAAATTGAGAAACGCGTTGACGATGAGACGCTCATCGGCTTTAGAAATTGTGAAACTTATTGTTCATGATACCGTGTCACAGAGTTCAACAACGAGCAAACTTATAATTAACAATTCAATGCCGACACAAGCGAGTAGATGATTACGAATTACATCATAGGAATACCTTCTTTAGGCGCAACATATCCGTGAACTTCGCAGTAGCTTCCAGCGGGTCCTGTAGCACCCGGTGTGTCCAGAGTGAACAGTGTGTTGGCCGAGGACATGGTGACTCCATCATCTGGGGTTTGCAGCAAACTCGTCGCCTGTGACAGCGGTCTATGTGGCTGGTTTTGCTGGTGATGACGCTGCTGATGCGACTGTTGTTGCTGCTGACTGGCAATCAGTTCCTCGCGACGACACTTGGCGCACCGACGCATCTCCGAACGAACACGCAACAGCCAAACCATGCCGAACAGTGCCATAGCAACCTCGAAGACCGGCTCACTCGATGTTTGCTTCATGCTCATTGGATCACGGTCATCGAGGCCCGTTTTGTCCTCAAAATACATCACCAATCAAGTCTCACTCACCCAGCCCACACTGTTATTCTAGTCCAACACTTTGATTAATCCCACATCCGCCTGATGCTGCGATCAATGTTCTTGGCTTATCTTTCTTTTCTTTTCTGAATTCAGGATTGAGCTTACTTGACTCTGGGGTTTTTTCGTGCTGGACTCTTATCGGTGGCATTTAGACTGCGGAACGAACGTTAATGAGCACTTGATGAGTACCAGACGTTCAAGAGTGCTCGTTAACTTTCTCCTTTTCTGTCCGCAGCGTATTTTTCTAGTTTCTTACGACTCTCAGTTACTGACACGTAGTGAATGGTGTATAAAAATGAAAAAATATACACTCAATCAGTTTGAAAAGAGCTTTAGATGTTTTAGATATATGAGAGTTCATTGAAACACACACAATATATATATATATACACACATTTATTCAGAACTTCCGTTTAACCTTCATCTGATGCATTCCATTTGCGTGCACTTAAGTTGAATGCAAATGGAAATCATGGAATTCGTTTGTTGAGGTCGTAAAGCTTTCATGGTTTGGCAGAACTCGGAAACCAAAGGAAATGCTTGGATAGTCGGAGGAAGAGAAATCTCAAGTATATCAGGCCACTCGAAGACGAGTGATGAGGTTTTTTACAGCCGAAAAAATCCGCGCAGACATGCAAATGCCACAGTTTTTTTTAAGTTAGAATCGTGGAAACACGATTGTATACACGTAGCACTCGATAATTCCAGTTTCTTATTCGCACTGTCAGACGGATTGAGGCTACATTTCAGCATGAAAAATCCTGGAAAATAGATTGCACTCAATGAAACGATTGAAATACACCGTAAAATATCATCAAAAATCACTCAAACCCCGTTTTTTTTTTTTTTTTCTTTCTTTCAATTCATACGATAGCACGCGATTTGGCAAAAGTCGAAAATTGTACTCTCTCGTACTGATATCGCTGGTCATATACCTGTCAATTTCATCCATTCAGCAACATACAAACATAAAAATAGAAAACTATTGGAATGTTATCACCAAAGTGCTCGTGACGCAGAAGAAACTTTCGACGTGTTCACATCTAAGTTCACTTCGTGACGGGTGCCTGTGGCCCGTCGAGATCGATAGCATGAGCTGCCAGTTGGGGAAATATTTTTCTGTGACCACCGGACGGAAACGATTTAGAAGAGCTAGCCTGCACTCATCCATCGGTGTGATCTATTTTCACAGATGTATACATGATTTACTCTAGAGCGATATTTCATTCGTCAATTTTATCCAGACCTGCAAGTTTGGATTCAAAGTAAACTTAGAATGTAAAACGCAATAGGCGTGGTAAAGTGTCAAAATTGATAAACGAGATTCTATTGGCGATATGGTTGTAAATCGCGACCAATCCACGAGTGGTGATCATAAATTTCCTGCGAAAGAGTGGGTCCTGCAGCCATATAAAGAAGTATTCACCCAAACAACTGGGCTTTTGCAGTAAACTGTGCAATTGAAGCGAGACTTGATGTATAGACTGGATCGTAAGCGCAGGTAGCGTCGTAATACTACGACCAGAATTCATTTTATTTGGTACTTTATGGTTTAACTATAAAATTCTATTCACAGGCGCGATTCCAGTGCAGCCAATAGTGATAAACAGTGCGAATGCATGCGCAGGATTATATATACCTATGTAGCAAGAATGACAAGAGATTAGAATTCGATTGCGTGTGTGTGTGTATGTATATTTCTATTATCGCGTGGGGCTGTACCAGGTCCGTTTGTAGGATCGATGTCGGTAGAAGTAGCAGAACATCTCGAAAGCTCTGAAGTATTCTCTTTCAAGGGCCCATTTCTACTTGTTTACCTCTGACATTGTCGGGTAAAGTCAAACGGAATTGCCATTGGTGAATTGCGAAGCACTTCAGCACTTTACATCGAAGTTGAATAATTCTTTCGACTGTAGTATGTATTTGTTTGTTACAGTTGTAACTTGATATTTCTGTCGTTGATGTGATACCTTAGTTTTCTACGCTAATAGAATTTCGTCAAGAGGTTAAGTAGGTTTAATAATCAAATGTGTTTTCACCCATCTGATAATTCTTCATTCAAAAACTTTAATGAAGAACCCCGTACTCGGCGTTTCAACGTCAAATATTTGACAAAATTTACTTGGAAATGATTCAAGATTCAATTGTATAACGACATTGTAGAAAGTTTCTGATAACTCGACAACACTTTTGATTAAGTTTGCAATTTAATTATTCGTTTAGACATATTTACAGCATTACTGAATATTCTAAAATACTGTTTTCAATTTGTTTAACGGGGTTGAAAAATACCATACAGTGTAATTGTAAATGTCAAATATATTGCTGACATATAACGAGATATTGGTATGTCATATATTGCCAATATACTTTTTTCATTTCAACTGCAGCGAGTTTTTTTTTATCCACTGCAGACTGAATTTAGCCGGTTCAATAAAATATATAGTAATATAAAGAAAATTTTTTCCTTTCTCATAAGCAGTTCATTAAATATAATATGAGCGATAAAAATTTCAATTTCATATACATATAATTTTATTTAAAAAAAAGTGTAGTATATATTAAACTGAAATATTAAAATTGCAAATAGAAAATTTTCACTAAATAATTTTTCAATGGCATAAAAATTTAAATGTATAAAATCTAAAAGGATTTTATACAAAAAGTTTCTGAGATTACTGTAAGATACTTTTAATGAGCCAATAAATTCTGAAAACTCTGGATATTCCTAAGGTAGACGACATGGAACTCTTGCGCACAATCAGATTTTGCTTCTGGCATTTCTGACTAACTTTTCGCACATGCTATCTCGAAATAATTCAAAGCTCCTATAGTGTAGGATAGTAATATAACTACCTAATTATTTTGGTAGCTCCACCTCTCTCGAGCATTCTCGCTAACGCTATTTAACTACTCTAAGCTCTATACCAGCGAGCAATGGGAATTTATAAATTTAGCGCTGGTCAACGTATAGCTCCACTTCGTTATGTTAGTCTCACATATTTTTCTAGCATATACAGGAAATGTTTGCCAGATATTTCAAAGGGTAACCAATGAGAGATTAGGAATTCTAACGTTAATTGCATTCCACATGAATATTTGCTCTGAATTTATCTACATTCAATGATGAGAGAGTCTACTGTGATTCTTCACTCTGCAATCCTCCAGAGCCTCAACTAATCCTCTGTATCATTGCAGAGTCTCTTGCGTACACCCTTTCTCTTATACTCCCTTACATTCTGTCTAGCTCACTGATGGGATCATGGACCTTCTCTTCTAGGCTCTATAATTCCTCAGAGACTGTATAATTCCAACTCAATTCACGCTGAGACTTTTGGCCTGGTAACGCAAGATTTTGTAGGGAACGCCTACTCAATGTTGAGACTCTTGACGGGAATTACGAGCTCAAGATCACAGCAAAATTATAACATCACTTTAACTCAAGTTATTCAGTTTAATTTCAATACTAATTTACCGGAATGTCCTTCACACAAAAACAGAGATTACCCTGTTTCGTAAATAATTTGACATTTCAAGTGGTGAAATAATACAAACTTTTTTTTTATTACTTTCCGCAGCAATTGACGATCTTTTTTGTGTGGTTTCTAGGAGCTACGAAAAAGCCCATGTAATTCAGAGAATTTTTCTAATGGATATTTCGGTTCTGGAATGAAAGCGTGCCGAAAGTTTTTCCTCTGCTCAACCGAGTGTTGGGAAAACTGCAATAAAAAAAAAAGGGTAAAGGGTGGCTGGAAAGCAGCTGAAAAGACGAGTATACCTCAGGAGAAAAACGAATGCGAGTTCGTGTCAACGATCGGATAAACTTTTCCCTTTATATCCAGTTTGCGGTCTGAAGTTGTTACTTTCACTCAAAACTCAGAAGTTACAGGTGATAAGAATCGTTAGTTCCAGCACTATATTTTTTCTTATTTTTTATGCTTTTACCAGTTTATCCTGGCTGATAGAACTTTTTTTTTTCATAAAGATATGAATACAAATTGTTTCTTCATTAGTTTTTACGCTGTAATATGTCTGTACAAAAAAGTTCTGACGGGAGAAAAATTAATGATGGTATAAAAAATTTACTTGTGTAAAGTTAGAAGATTATATTGTATATCTATAGCTAATGCAAAAACTTAATAATCAATTTCTTCACGATTTTTGATGCTTTTTTTTATTGAATCGCGTGATTAGATATTCACTGTCGGAATTATCGATGAAAATTTTAACTTGAAGGGAGAATTTCTCTCGAGAGATTTATCCCTTTGATTTTTTTTACATTGTACAAATGAATTTCCTCTGGTGGAAATTCTTGAAATCTATTATATTTCTCTTTGGATCAAACTAATACTTTTCATGTGGATAAAATTATTTTATACTTCGCAGAGTTGAATGACGTGCGCAGAATATTGGTCTCATATGATTCACAATCGGTGGTGGTGGTATTGAATCACAATCCATTTGGCGTCTATAGTACAGAAGAAAATTTCTCACAAGAGAAAGAGACTTTAGCAGAGTCGGCAAACGTAAAATGACATTGGTATAGACAGCGAGGCAGCTGTGCAAGTGTACCGGTAACTATTTCCGTTGACCAGAGAGAAGTTCTTCGTTAGCCAAGAGCTGCAAGAGCAACGGCGATGATGGTGACACTTCTTTTCGTGCACACTTTACTACACAGTTCGTTAGGTAATGTTATTTTGTCACGTGTCCAATTCAGTAAATCGCTAAATTTCAGGCGTCTCTAAATCTCAGGCCACATTTCTTGAACTTGAATAGACTCAAGAATCGCTCAATGCCCTCGAGGAGGGTAGAAAAATATTTTTTCTCGTTCTCTTTTATTCCAATTACTTTGCGACATTTCTTTTTTTTTTTTCGCTTATTCAATTATCCGCTTAATATAAACTAATTTTCCTTTTTAAAGATTAAAAAAATAGGTCAAATTCTTATTCGATAGATAAATCAAAGTATTAATCAGCGGAATAGTCAAAATTTAAGTTGTTAACAAAATGACGACTATTTAAAAACAAATATTGAAGTTTCAACAAAAATTTTCGTAAAAAATTGTTTCAAAAAACTAGAAATAATTGTCGAAAAATCTTATTCCTTCGATTGATACCTCGGGAATATATCTGAAAAATTTCGGACGGTCGTAAAAAATGAAACCAAATCATTGATTATAAGTAAATAAAACAAGTAAGACACATAGAATTTTTTTTTAAATGAAGATTTAAGTGTCGTAAATAGAAAAAAAGGTTTACAATAACTGAAAAAAATCTAGTAATTTTCTGAATGAAGATTTTATTATTTAGAAAAAGTTTTATTTAACTGTGTAATCTTGGCATCATATACAGGAGGAGTGTAAAAGTTTTTTCATTTTTTTCTTCTTGGACTTTTATTATATCTAGCAACATCGAACCATGACTGGTGAGACATAATGGCACAATGATATGTTCTTTCATTGTAAAGTATAGCATTAAAAGTTGATACAGTTCGCGTGGGCTTAGTAACTTTAAACCGGATCCGTCCCTAGAAAAGTCTCTAGTAGCTGACCCGGCATTGTTACTGGCCAGACCTTTTTCTTATGTGATTTACTGCCACAAACTTCCTCAATATTTCACAGCCCTGATGTCATCGATAGCCTCAACGAAGTCGCTCGAGTAAAGTATTTCATCAATGCAGCCAAAAGCTCAAGGCGGTAAGAAATAAACAGTAAAAAAAAAAGAAGAGAAATGCTTTTAAAAGTTTTTTCATTTGCCAACTATAGGTCGACACGTGGTATATTGAAGCACGGAGTCAACAAAGTGACAATGGAAGCGATTCAAGTAGGAATGGAGATTTTCAGGCTGTTGGTTGTAACTAGTTGAAGCGTTATATATTGCTCTAAAAAAATTCAATAAGCGTTTATATCAAAATAAAGTAGAAGCTATTGGATTTCGAAGTATTGATACTTTTTAAATCGTTTTCCGTTCAATAATCGTTTTTGATACTTTCTCTACGGACTATATACCTTTCAAGCTATCATCAAAAATTCCTAACATATCGGATAATCGCTCGAGAAATTTTACGCGAGTCTGAGCAATTCCGTTCACATAGTCATGTCGATGGAACGACGAGTATCGACGAGAGCCATGAAAATTTCTAACAATATTAATAAAGATTTTTAGAATTTACTATCCTTTAATTTCAAGTATGACATCAGATAATTCACATTTCTAAGAGAGCACTAGATATCCGACATCTACTACATCGAACAAAATTAATTTTTGTTTTAAGCTTTTAAAAATAGACTCTTTTTTTTTTAAACCAAATGACTTGCATGCAAGCTACTTAGTGCAAACTATCTTAACAAGCTGCTTCAAGTTCTCGTGATGTACTTGACATAATCAAATAATTTTGATTGAACAGCACATAGATACTGGAGCTTCTGACGCACTGAGGAATTATAAGCTACTAGTGCGCCCCTATCTGATGAGACACGATGTGAATTCTGAATTTGAGTTTGAGGGTAAATATGAAATTCAAACATCTCGAAGATTAATTGTCTTCAAGTTGTTAAGTAAATTAAATTATCACAATTAAGAAGACGAATACTCAATTCAATTATACTAAAAATTTTATTCCACCATCATCCTGGCTAAAAATTCATTTGTATTTAATTAAACTGAAACGTAACCGCTTGTAAAGCGCACAAATAATGTCATAAGCAATCTGAATTTGAACTTAAATAAAAACTTCTAGACTTAGACGTCTAATATTAGTGAGAACGAACTAAGAGACTGCAGATTATACCCAATATTACTTTCCATAAAGGGTGTGCAGTATAATATCTAATATCTCCTTAGATAAATGGTCTCCCATATACGTATACTTCAACTATTAAAATTATACATTAATATATGGGAAATATTAAAGAAATATCCGAAGAAATATTTGAAACTTAAAAATATGATACTAAAAGGTAGAATATAAAACTGCTTTTCCCTCAACTTTATAATAATATAAAAGTCTTCCACTGTCACAGTGCATTTTCCCGCAAATAGCTATTGCAATAATGTAACACGAGTATAGCTTAAGCGCAAGTGGCTCCCAGGAGCCACGACATCAGAAGCCACTCTCAAGGAATTAGTCTATTCCACGGTTAGTTGAAATTCCACGGATGTCTATAGTATTTCACTTGATATATTAATGTCAGCGTCCATCAAGAAGAACGAAAAAAAAATTATAAAACTTTCGGAATACCACTAGACACTTAACTCTTTATCTCAGCTATATAGTCTAATATTTTTCTGCACATTCGCGTAAAAAATTCAACATGCAATTACATAGAGCCAGAAGCAGTCTGCCTACTCGTGAAGCCATAAAATGCATCACATCCAAAACAGCCGGTTATTCACTCGCGCAATAATGTAGCAAATGTATAGTCATTATGTAGTTTATGATCTCAAGTATTTCCGTCTCAACTAATACACTATTCCATCTCCCCGTACAACAACAATGAGCGGAAGTATTAGGCGTTCCAGTAACCCGGCTTTTACATCGTATAACAATGCTTGCCAATGTCAATGCAATCGTGCACATGATACACATATGGCCGCCTTGACGTGACACGTTGAATAACATCAATGCCAATCCCTTCGTGCTCTTCCTCCATCCCACTCGAGTTTTATTCATTATCATTGCTTGCCACGCGCCATAATAGTGCTTATCATGATTGATACCCACATGATTTTACGAGATTTCAAACGAACCGAGATAATCAACAGTATTTTCTGGCTGTTATATCGATCCTACACATGTTATCACCGTCGATGCAGCGCTCATTGATTTTAATGGCACTCGCTGGATGTCGAGCTATAAATTGGCACATTCGCTAATGCATACAATGTGTGCCTATACCTCTTTTTAAACGTTTGAAAAATTGTTAACTACTACATTAATTTGATTGAGTGTAAAATTCATCTTCATTTCAATCATTGCGAGTTGTCAAAAGAAATAATTTTAGTTTTTAATGATTGAAAAAAATTTTTTAAGGCAATAAATATCATTTTTTCCAGTTATTTCATTAGTTGGATTAATTGGATATTTTATTAACAATTTATAAAAGATAGTCATTTACACGCAATTAAATTATTTTTGGATTTTTAATAGAAAATCGTTGTTTTTTTTTTTTTTTTTTAAGTTAATTTAAAAGGCCGAAATTTGAGTAAATAATTGTGGTCCAATTCAAAGGATTGCTCGAACTTAATATTTAGTGTTGTTTTCCTTTTTATACACGAAGTTAAGTGTAGTGGAGTAGGAAATTGCTGGGCAAAGTTATTCTCAAGAGAAATTGTAAAATGCAACTAAGTCACTTGACATGGTCGGAGTCTTTCTGATAAAAGCTATTGTAAAAAGCATCCTATATATAATTATAAAAAAATTGTAATAAAATTTTCACGAGTTAAAATTTTACTTTTTAAACAAAAAAAAAAACATTACATAGGAAATACATCGTGTAATAATTAAAACGATATTCTTAATGGCTGATATTATAACCAACTAACTGACAGCCAAGTACTTAAATAAAGAATAAACTTTGCGCTATAATATCGCGACAGAAGGAAAAAAAAAAAACTTTATAAATAAAATTCCTCTCATTACTACCATCAGTAGAGTCAACATTTTCAGTGTTGTAATTAACTGCAGTAATTTATAGAAATTTCTTGTATTTGATGAAATCTATTGAAATACAATCGGCTCAGATCGAAATTCAAAGGCTTAGTGTATTCAATGACAACAATTATACGTTTGTATAGAACTAATCACACGAAACATAATATGCATGAGCGTGTAAAATGAAACTGGAGGAAAAGGCGTTATGTTGATCAAACTGACTGTCAATTTGTCATTAAACATTTAATTCACCAATTAATTTCCAGCAATTGTCAGCAAGAATTAAATGTATTCGTAAAGCTCAATTCTACAACTGCACTTCTGACCAACAATAAACGTGTATTAAGTCTATTCAATTTCGTTCAACCTGCTCACTAAACTGCCCTTTATTCAGAATATATATTTCTTCAAATCTATAAACTCCATTAACATGTAATTACAAATAAAACAGGAATAATATTCGTCATTAATATTGTACTTTCAATGTTATCCTACAGAATATCCATAAAACTGTCATTTGCTATGTAAATAAATTATTTAAACAAGACTTAAATTACGTATTTGATATACTATTGATAAAATATTCAATCTCTTTCATATTTCCCTCAAATTTAACGATTTAATGCACTCGGTTTTACATGCGATTTCAATTAATAAATGAAAAACATAATTAAAAAATGTAAATAATCGAGATGTAAGCAAATATTATTGATGTCAATGGATATTAACACATTTGAAATATTTATGTCCTCAGTATATCAGAAATAAGAGTTAAAAAATTAAATAAGTATTACTAAAAAAATTGCTAATAAATTTTGTTTGTAAGAGTTAAAAAATTAAATAAGTATTACTAAAAAAATTGCTAATAAATTTTGTCTATTTTCACAATTTTATCTGCCCAATACAAAAGTAGGTTGTTAAAAGTGGTTTTTATTTGAAAAATATATCTCAGCATGCAGTATATATAAGCAACAAAACAAAGGTCATTATTTCTCGACGATTTAACATCCCAAGTCAAGTGTGTCGCAGCTCTTAAGAAATAAATTTGGCAAACAGTTAACTTGGCTCGGGGCAATCACTTTATCGCTGGAATCCGGTGGCGATAAAGGCGTCCACGATTTAACCGGAAGTAAGCCGTTGCTCAAGATATACCCTGCTCACACAAACACTAACCTATTATACACTTGAACAACCCGTATGTGCACATGGGTATATTTGTTAACACGCGCTCTATTATACAAAGTTAATCTATTATCTTGGCGAGCATTCACATCTACATATTCGACTTATAAACATTCCAACGACCTTATTTTCTCACTTACATATTCTCCAGCTCGCTAAATTTATACATATGTCCATACAATTTAAACGACCAGACACGTCCATAAAGACAAAAATCTGAAATTATCTCCCTAGACGGCAAAGATTTTATGTGCGAATCAGATTGTGCAATTCTTTCCTTAAAAACACTGCAACCACACTGAAAATCGTGCCTAGAAACAGTAGGATGCAGTGAAACTCACTGAGAGAAACGATGAATTGAAGAAGACATTAAGAAACTAGTTTGCCAGTAGGATATACACCTAGTTCACTTCGTCTGATTAAAAAATTGAAACTGCAGCATCTTGTGGCAGTATAAATCCATGTGACAAGATGGCACAGGAAGCAGTGGAGCATCGGAGCATAATAGTTCGTCCAGTACAAGCGTTGAAGTGATATTGAGGCGAGAGCAAGCCTGAGGGTCATTCAGCTCTAGAGAGAGAGAGAGACGTTGAGGTGTATTAGGATACAGATTACGGTGGGATTACCCTCAGCATATGTATGTATGCATGTGAAACTTAGACCATCAGCTAATGACGTTCCATGTTCTCAAGCGTTGCAGGATCCAAACTAAAGACAAAGTGCCCATCTGCTCTAGATAGTTATAACCCATACAGTATCTCTGCCATCAATTGACCATAAGAGGGTGGTAGTATGGTCAAGAATGTGTACATGGACTAAGTGCTACTGCAAACATAACACTGTTTCAAAGATATCTTTTAATATGTGCTCTGTATAACAATAACTTTGAGTTAAGATACTTAAACTTGATGCTAACTTGGGGAAAGTTGAATGTCGCCATGCTAACAAATTCTATTGAATCAATTTAAATTTAAAAAAATGTGTATTTAAGAAATGTGAGGCAAAATAAGGTCGATAAAAAATAAAAATAGTAAAATTTTTTTCTTTAATAACTATGCCTAGCAAGCTTTTACTGTGAATTGACGTCAGTATAGCTGTATTTTCGGTCAAACATGATTGCATAAATATTGTAGCAGTAGAATGATAGAGTATTTACAGTCCATTTGCAAAAATTACATTCGTATTTGAAAAAAAAACCAAGAAGAAATTTCCATCTGCATTTTCATCATTTTTGTATTTGCTTCTCTCCACGCCCTTTGCCACCCCAATCTCTCATTTCTTCGTTCGTTCCAGTTTATATTTTTTTGCTGTTTGCTCGTATAGGTAGTCACACCATATGTGGTGCTTTCAACTTTGATGAATCACACGGAATTTTTGTGGAAACATGTATATATATGATCATGCTAGCGCATAGTTGGATGTATGTATATATCGTCAGTCAAATTTCACCAGCACATGCTATGCATAGATATGTAGCAGGAAGGATCGCGGAATTAGGAGCACTCGACCACCAAAACGCACCCAGTGTTCTGAAGATATCTTGGTAATATCCACGACGTTTAGTCAATTTAACGTAAAATGCTTTATATTTATTGTAGTGTAAATGGCATGAAAATTTATAATACAGCACACCGAGTGTACAACGAATGATATATGACAGAAGCAAAGGAAAAGCAGATGACTCGGATTGCCGCGAGCAAATTGCAGAAACGAGTGCACGATGTTGATGGATTTTTGTTTTGTATTGCAGCGTTCCGGAGAGTTAAGTTAGAGGAGGTTTCGAATTCACCTTACACTCACGAAGGATTATTCCTCGCTGTCGGGAAAGCGAGAGCAATGGAATGAGTAAACTTTTTGAGTTCTGAAGCTGTATCCAGCAAAATGGAGAACTCTCGCTTTGAGCTGGTTTAGGGTTTTGAGAACCGAGATCGTGGAGAAGTGCAGTAGGATGAGGAGTGATACTTATCTAGAATGGGATTCGTGGATGCAGTACTTGGAAAGTGCCTCAGCAACCATGCTGCATTGAAACAATATACGTGAGGAGTGAGGAGAAAGCTCATTAGCTGAGTTCTGTAATACCTTTAAAAATATATAAACTCGAAATTCCAGCAAAATATACTCAAATTCCTTCGGATATTTAAATATTTTATATTTTTAATATCATAAAGTATAACTAAGCAAATTCGCTGATTTAAAAAAAAAAAAAAACGATTTTAAACATCCAAAAATTTTTATTTAAAAAAAAAACAACTTTAAACTATAGAGTTTTTATAGTGATAATTTCATTTTAATTGCAAATATAATTTAAATAGTCAAAATATTTGTTTCAATGTAAAAATAATTTAATAAATAGTAATTAAGTAAAAAGTATGAATGAATTTATTGATTTTTGATGCAGAAATAAGAGTTTTTTAATGATAAAAAAGTTAGACAACTGATGTGGCTCTTTGTTAGTCAAGTACTCGGCATTTACGCTGAATTAAATTAAAATGTAAATTTCCTCGTTAGAATATGCATTTTAATTTTTTTTAAAACATATATGACGTTTAACGAACATTGTTCACTTCATATATTTATAATACCGCTTCGTTAAAGTAATTACATCATAAAATTTTTGAATAACGATCACTTGGACCATGAAATATTTATATATATAAATTTTATTTTTTGCAATCTGTTAACTCATTGCAACTATATGAATATAATGGATAAAAGAGATTTTATATCAGCCATATAAATGTCAAAAAAAAAGTAATTATAAAATCTCAAATTAAATCTCCAATGCCGTAAAAAAAAAAAAAGTAAATATTAAATTTATATCTATATCACGAGAAAAAATTCGCAATAAAATTTAATGATATTTACAATAATTATGTCGTTTGAATAAATTTTATAAAATATTATTCTCACTATCACGATTTGAATTTTTTGTGACAATAAAATCTATACGATTGATAAAATAAATATTCAAGCGACATATCAGCCACAACTTATGTCAAGAATTCATAGATAAATTGCATATCAGGATGATGGGCAAAATGCCAAGATTTTTACGCGGAAGTGATCATATTCATCATGGGACATGTAAGCGCGATATATTTCCCTGAATACATACATGGATTGGTTTCAACAAATCCCCACGGAAACTTTCAACCACAACAACAACAAAAAAAAAACAAACACGTTTGCATGTGTGCTGAGAGACGTAAAAAGGTATACACTCGACGAAGTCGTTGGGATTTTTCGTGCGTCACACATGTATACACGAGGGCATTCTCGCACATAGACACATGGTGACGTGACCGGTGTTAACTCAATCCACCAACGTCGGCGTCCCTTCTCGTCGGCACATCCACAAACCGAATTGCATTATAGTGTGGCGTCGATCCCGTCGGGATTGAGGCGACACACGCGGCCAGAGTACCGAGTAAGCGTATGTAGCTTTTATGTGAAATATCTCGAGCGAAAAAAAAAAAAAAAACTAACAAGCGATATTTTTAGCCTTTCGACGGGAAACAAAGTGGCGTGAAAATTGAAGTCTTGTGAACCGAGAAGTGAAATCGACTCTTATCGAAGAACGGTATACCGCGGTCCAAAACCCTTCCGGGATTATCACGAGATAAATGTTACTGACCAATGTCGTGACCAAAACTCATGTGTCGGGGAATAGATATACTAAATTTATTCCAATGCTTTCCAAACTATAATACTGTAGATAATCAAATATCGATTATAAGATAGTATATTAAACACTGTCTATTTTTTAATAAATAAAAAGTTAAATGATTTGTTTATCATCATCAATAAAAAATTTCACTGAAACGTTTAAACGCTAGTAATGAAAAAAAATTCCAATACAAAAAAATACTGTATTTATTGTAAAATATTTTTTATCAATGCCTTGTTGAATTTACTGAATTTAAAGAACTCTATACTGACTATTCAAAAAACGATGATGTGAATGCTTTTGTCGTGATTTGTTAAAAACTCCGTGTACACAAAAAAATGAAACAATTTCATTCATATTTCCACAATTGTTATCAAAATCTTCTTTTAATTTAGCTCGTATTATTAATAAAAAAATTTTGACGTTTGAAAAAACATTGAAATAAACTAAAAAACTATTTTTATCTCGTGTATAAATTACATCGTAATTTTTATATAGAATTTTTTAAATATTAAAATGTAAGGAATTCATTTTTAGTTTCTTTTATTCATGAAATTTTTTTTTTATGAATTTACTCTACGTTTCTTATGTCCTATTTCTATGCACGGAACATTTCAACGTGCACATCAACGCGAATGACACATAATGACGATAAAATAATCGTTTAACCTCGTTATTGAAAACTGCAAAGAAGTTGAAAAACCGCGATAGTACAGTCTGAAACGACGCCGTGAAGACAGAACGGTAATGTGAATAAATACATGTCGGCGCACAATTTAATCGCTTTTCCCCTCTAATTTTTGTCCCAAATAAATCAGCCAAGAGCACAAATAACGATGGTATACATTACATCTTTTTCCTTCTTCCTCTAATCTTCGTCCTCCCAATCTGGCTCGCGAGTGTGATATATTGATTCAATGAAATGGACTCTCTAATGATCTTCCATGAAACTTTCTGAGCTTTGGCTCTCAGCGAGGATTAGTTGGATAACTATAAGTGTCAAAATAAATTTGCACTATAAATTTATGTCTAACACTGCTATCTAAAAACATCAAACGTCTGTTGAAAATCGAAATCATTTACTAAATCGCAAATAAAAATTTTTATTTCTCATATAAAAAACGAACGAAAGTTGAAAAAAAAAATTCTCATTTCTATATCCGTTTCACTCAACTAAAACAATAATATATAATTGTGTTTTTTTTTTTCTTTTTCGAGATAGAAAAATAGGATTTGGTGACTTCTGATTAGTTAGACAAAAGCCAAGTCGTGTTCTTTGATTACGAGGATAGCTTTCAGGATCATTGTCTCGATCTAGAATCGTTGCAGTATAATAATGCTTGGTACTCAATCAGGATTTTCCCGTTTATTTTTTTTTATTTTTCCATCTACATAGTCTCCAATATCCGTTTGCTGGCTCATTCGAATGCAGAGCCAGCTCGGCACGACTGCCATGAACTGTTTTCTCCCAACGCCTCCTTCGTGTGTCTTCATTGCCGAACAGAAAACAATCTATTGTCAAAGTAAATATGGGTATTTCTGTAATCTCAAAGCAATTGAAGCAAACAATTCAGCTACTTTGCGCACTGCCACATTACACATACATTACTCGAATTGTCAAGCTAGATCTACTCGTCTCTATTAGGCTACAGAAATCCCATTATCGTCAAGTTTATACGTGCTTTTAGAAAAGCTATTGCTTTACTTAGATCGTATAATAATAGTTTTCGTCAGTATATAATGTATATCCGGAATCGTTTGAAAAATTATGGCCTCTTTAACAACGCTTCCGGCGAACTACTGCCACTTGCTTTACGACATCGTAAATGGAAAATCTACGATCGATTGATAGTGAAACGTATAGATTTATAGCTATAACACTCCTCTGACCTGTTACTACACTTCATTCGAAGTAATTAAACTGCTGTAACTTTTGATTGTCATATCAATCATCACGCAGCGTTGATGAATCGTATTTTTTTTTTTATTTATTTCAGATCTTCAAACAGAAAAATTCATATTATTAAACTATATATAAACTATAATATAAACTTAAACTATAATATAGGCTGTAGGGTTTTTTTTTTTTCTACTGAAGCAAAATATTTTTAAAAAACGGGGTTTTTGTCACGTAATTCAGGGAAGAGACATGGATATTACAGATATTATATGATGACGGAGATGTAAATGGATATACAATATTGCAAGCGTCGTGCAACAAAAAGTACAGTCCCTTCATAAAACGTAGAACCGCAAAAACGACTGTCCATTATCGTGGTCATAAAGTAAAAACTGCTCGACGTGAAAAGTAATCAACGTGCTGACCACGCCACTGTTGCATGGTTGCCAGTGATTCTGTGCAAACTCATTGCCGGATATCCCGCATATATATATATGACTATTTAACCACGTTTACCAATATTTATATGCCTAGTCACTCGTTTATAAAATACGTGCATGAAATTGGGCTCAGTGCTTACTTACTATATATTTTTTAATATTTGATATATTTCTGCGGTCAAGTAAAATTCTGTTGGGAAAATTTTCTGCAATATTTAAACACGAAAATATGGTTTCATTTTCCATGTCACATTGAAAGTTAAATCAAGATTTGTTAGATTAAAATTTATTATATTTTTTATATATACCTTTTTATTTATTGCACACACCACTATTTTTTATTCATCTACATTTTTTTTTTTTAATTTACGCATCGTATCTATGATAGATAACCGAAAAAGTATATTAGTACTCTCCCAAAGGCATGATACTGGATAAAGTACTGTTAATATACCCTCGGGCAAGATATTTTGCACGAGCACGCTCGATCTTAAAACTTTGCCTTTAAGATTCTATATTACGCCTAGATACCCATAAAATTCTATCTATTATCAACCTAATATTTTTCTAATAGTACGATTAAATAACTGCTATAATTTTCTGTTCATCTAAAAATTTTTTCATGATGTTTTTTCAAGATTAGTCTCAAATTACAGCGAAAACATTATAGCTAAACTTATAAAAACAGAAACAAATCGTTAAAAAAAATATTTTACATGGATTTTTTTCATTGAAAACAAGATTATTCATGTAAAAAACCATAAAACATATAATTAATGCAATTGATATATACCTGAATAAAACATTTAAATTTTATTCCTCATTGAAAATACTTTTCACTCCTTTTTTCTTTGACCTTTCATCAATCTGTGTTCAATTGTTGGATTAAATTATCCTATTGTTTCATTAATACTCTGAATTTTATGATAATTATTCAAAAATCTCGACACAATGGCTAGTAAAAAAAGTAATAAAAAAATACCTTTAATGACGGAAACTCGGACACTGAGAGTTTTGCGCTTCATCGTACTTTTTTAGCATCAATGAGACTCCATTATAAATATTTTTTATCTCATTTGTCGCGTACTCAATTTGCAGATGAAAATTTTCCCAAAGCCTTTTGTACACGCAACAATGCATCTCGCTCAATATAGATGTAGTTGGATGTGGCCTTTATAAATAAGGCTAAATGGAGCACCCGTCAAACGAAGGACAATGAATGCCAACAAAATGAGAAGAAAAAATATCTATAATTGCACACATACTAGGTTACCAGATATAATTTTTTATCGAGAGCATCAGCAATTTTACTCCGCGCAGCACAATTGAAATAGTAGAGATCACCATCACGCTTTAAAATACCTATCTACTGCACCTCTCAATAATTTAAAAAAATTCCACACAGCTCTAAAACAAAAAATCACTCCAACTCGGGAATAATCTGTTGTTAAAAAAAAAAATCATCTCCATCACTACTCGTTGTGTTTCATTTCCATCGAGACGCAAAAAGCGTCGCCTTCATTATACCGCCTACAGTCGTTTTGCAGCCTGCCGATGATTAAGACCGTGAAAATTACCGCACGAACATGCATAAGACGAAAGACAGTGGGACGAAGGTGTGAAAGCGAATTTCCTTCATCATCAACACCCACTCAACTCTAAATCCTTGCCTTCAACATTTATGCAGAGCTCGTCGCACATTATTCAAATGCACTAGGCGCGAGCACTATCCATAATATTTGCGGCAATATGCCGTGTGAGGCATATTCGAGGCCGTCGTGCATCAAACCGCATTTTGTAAGTTACATA
The DNA here is from genome assembly GCA_002156465.1 of Macrocentrus cingulum. Classification (NCBI taxonomy): domain Eukaryota; kingdom Metazoa; phylum Arthropoda; class Insecta; order Hymenoptera; family Braconidae; genus Macrocentrus; species Macrocentrus cingulum. The sequence goes on from MVJL01008274.1 coordinate 39,354, forward strand.
ATTTTACACGCGTCGAAAAGCCAACTCGAATATGCACAGAAAATACGCAGACACTCCTCAAATGCATACCTTGATGTACAGCGTATGTGAGTGTACAAGCGATACCGGAAAATGTGGAAAGAGTGTTAGTGCGGAAACGATATACACTGAGTTTGGATATTTATGACACTATATCTGGGAAATCGAGGCGCTGTATATGTACCTACAACACCGGACGCAATCGAATGTCACGTCCACATCGGATTTTGCTTTAATACGCGTTTATAATATTGGATATTCGCGTCCACAGGCGAATTTCATTCATGAATTTTACACCCAACAACACATCGAGAGAGTGTTGATAAGTACCAGCATATAGTTAAACCACCATAAGTCAAAAATTAGTCCATATTTCAACGCCATCGATCGATATGAGACGAATGACCACAAAAAAAAAGCTGTAGAAGGTGAAATTTTAAAAGTAAGAAAGGATTTTAATTTAAAAATCATAAATAATCATCTAGACCGTTGATTTAAGAGCTAATTCGGCCTTTTGATCTGGAATTGCATTGCAGATTTATTTTGTTATTGATAATATATATACTGAATTGTTGAATCGATAAAAGTCATAAATTTCAACTCGGAATTGCATATACAGTCAAGAGAGAGCGCGTTGATAGACATCACTGCTGAATAAGCTTTTTATTTATATTATATGGCATTTAGCTATCACACTATATAGTGACCGTTGGTGCATGCCCTATTAAAGATTGATTGTACCGCGGGAATGAGTTCTCTGTAGCGTAACCACACCCTACCACAAGTCTTGAACGCTTCTCTTGTGTGGAAAGCAACCCTGTGACAAAGGGAGAATGCATATAGTCACACGATGTTACGGCGGTACTGCAGATTTTTACGTTGTTTTATATGATGGCGTGGTTATATCATAAAAAGGGCTTTCCTGTCTTTTATTTTTTCTTCCAAGTAAATCAGTGTGAATTTAGGCTAAAGTGAGATATTAAAAAATAAAAAGATACAGTGTGGAACGTCAATGTTTTTTTAATTATTTGATGGGAAAAAAATATTTTTAAACATTTTGTGCGTGAAAAAAACTAGATTTTTTGTTATTTATAAAAACGAGTTATTTACCGATGTGTAAGGGATTAAGTATTAGAATCGAGTTCAGTATTGAGGAGAAAAATTTCATATTTTATTGATAAGAATCAGTCATCAATATGTCCAACTGTCAAAAACGAATAACGTTGGTTTTAATTACAAGCGGTGAAATACTTCACAATTAATATTTCAAATAATTGATGGATGATGATTCGTTTCATAAATTTTTTTCGAAAATTGTTTCTAGCAATATAAAGGTAATCGATCGTGAGAAAGAGAATATATGACATCAGATAGACGTTGTTAATTAGAAACGAAGAATATTGCCTATGTCTTTCATTAGAAAAGAATGTACTTAAAAATTTATTATATTTTGGAATATTATTATATGCTTTTAAAAAACGAAGAATTGAATGAAAAAATTTTTTTTAACATATTCCAACTTATGCGTTTGAAATGAGTATATGTAAATATGTCAGATATTTGCATAATCTGCACACGAATTTGTACACATATTTATTTATAAAGATTTTTTTTATATTTACTAAAGTTTCTTCATTCCCGATAATTGTTTTTTCAGATGAACTACAGGATGAATTTTTTTACCTGCCCGTTTTTTTGTTTTGTTTGAACTTAAAGTTTAATAGCAAAAATGATTCTTGCACTATTGCCTGTCTAGATGATTGGTTGGATTGCGAGGATGCACATGTGCGGCACCATATTGCCGCGTTAATTAAATTTCTGTATTTTGTTTGGTTAATTTTTTTTTGTTATCCTTCAGCATAAAACGCGGAGGAAGCAGAACAATCATAGAGTTTAATGAAGATATAGAGAACTGTCTGTGTGATTTTTTTTTTTGTTTAAATTAGTAGAAAATTGTATTCTCCGTTAGAGGAATTAAAATATTTCGATATTATATAAAAGTAATTTGATAATTGACATTTAAAAGTCAAGTTCATTTAAATAATCTTTGCTAAAACGAAAAGTATAACGAAAATTTAATAATAAGTTATATTACAGCTGTTAGCCTGTGAAAGGCAGCACAGAGATGACAGGACTTTAAAATGAGAATATTTCTCAAGAAGCATATTCAGTGAAAACTGATGAAACGTCGACTTTTCAAGGGAGAATATTTAGAAAAGTTAAATGTATTATATCTTTTTCCTAACGTAAACGAGATTCTGAGAAATTCGTTGACGACGACTGTGACGCGCACCCACTCGATAAACCAATTTTCAAACTAATCTAAAAGACACAGGACTCCACTCGCTTGCCGGAAATTTACTTTTCTTCCTCTTACTCTTTAATACCCTGATGTCATCCGTTTTTTTTTTCCATCCCCCTTTTTCCACTCCTTACCATATCTGTGCTATACGTAGTACATTACTTTTCGCTCCATTTCATTTGACCGGAAAAGGTATCCATAAAAATACAAAGAATATGTAAAAAGTGTCTTTAACTTTTTCCTTTCTTAATTTTATTCGACAATCAAACGGCATTTTATAAAACTCTACTCAAAAGTAAATAAATCAAATGCAGGCATTATAACATTTTAGATAATGCTGAAAATTAAGTAATATTTCAGAAAATAGTGCATTTCTTTGCATTTTTTAATTTTCATTTATTTGGATATTCAAACGAAAGAAAACATCAAATGAGGATCAAAGAACGGAACGGAGATTTCAAAGAGTAGACTCTCATTTGAAAAGCACAATTATAGAAAGATTGATTTCAGATTTTACGTTTATTCTAGAATTGAATGTAAATGAGTGGATTCCTGCTACTTAAACACGACAAATTAATTGGATATCTTTTGAAGAAAAAGAAGCAGTTGAAGATCGATATTTAATAGCCTTTGAATCCAAGGACCATATAGCATTTCCGGCACTGCCGAGTAAAAATCCGTGAACCGATGCTAAACTAACATTGGCTTTCGCTTGGTCAACTTGGAGGGATTTCCCCCAGGAGCAAGTACTGAACAGAGATATCTGGCGAACACAGTTCTACAGATCCCACCATTGTCAAATCAAGTATCTCTCTGCTGCTTTGACAAAGAGTAGACAATCCTTTCATTTGTCAGAGTTGAAAATTTCGCTTTTTTCCCAATTGCATCGCAGTAACGTATTCGAGGCCTTCATTAATTCCGTAGAATTGAAATCATACAGATAAAAAAAACGTTAATTAAATAACAAGGCATTTATTGACATGATGCTTTGTATTAAAACTCATCATATTTTAAAATTTTGACGTTAAACCGAACTGAAATTTTATTCGCTAAGTTTTATTATTCCATCGATTCATTTTTGATACACGGAAATATCCCCAGGGTATACATACATAAAGCTTTGTTGGGGTTAAAAATATTTTTTTTTTTACCGTAAAAACATACATATAGCAAGAGTATACTAAAAAAATTTCGTTTGAAAGCACGATATCCACAAATTTTTTTACGAGATTTGTTTATACAATCATGACAATTCAATGAACATTCGAGGGTAGCCTGTTATTCTTTCACTGCGTTACTGTATGCATGGTGTTTGCGATTGATGAATTTTTAAAAACTCAAATGTTGAGTGAAATGACCCCAAATCGGGCAACTGTCCAACGTCAATAAATGCATATATCGTTTCCATTTAATCTTAAATACGATTGACGAACCTTCGAGATGGAAAAGTTTCGCACAAAGTTCGAATTAATACAAAGAATTAAATCGAACTCAATTATGTACTCAATCCATCCCTTTCTTTTAGTATTCAAAGAAACCCTTAGGTGCATTTTCAAGTTTTAAAAGCCGTGTGGTTTTAGTTTTTAATGAATGCGATTTTCCAATTGTAAGGTTCCAATTAACGGCAATAAACTTGATTTATGTAGATGTAATTCTGAATCATTCTTTTAAAACATTAAGAAAAAGTTTTAACGAAAAAACCCAGAATGCTTTTAGTAACCATCACAATAATTGACGAAGATAACTACTCCTAACTTATTTATTTCATTCTTCATAGTGAAAGTTATTCGAAAAAAAAAAAAAAACATCCATTTAGTTTTTTTCCAACATATAACACAAATTAACACAAGTTAATGCATGAGAAAATATTGAAAACTTTTTATTTTATGTAATTATACTAATTGAAATAGCTATAGATTATAAATTCGGTAAAAATAAGTACTAAAAATCATAAATCAATTCGGTGCATTGGCAGAATAATTGAAACGAAATAAATTGTGGGCAATTATCGAACTTCTGACACTTGTCAACACATTATAAACGGTGAATAGTTCGCAATGGGCTTTCACTAATTAGCGAGCATAACCGTTGGTCTACGTTAATCGCTGCCATAATGCTAACTTTACGAAAACGAAACTATATGCATATTCATGGAATACGCTCGCGTAAATGATATGCAAACGATGTGTACAGAAAGTAACTACTGTGTACGATTATTTGGAGTGAATTTTTATTTCCACACTTTGTTTAAAATTTAGAATTTTCTTGAATACGTGTTGGTATAAGAGTGGAATTTTCAAGTGTCAAATCAAAATAAAATAAATGTAAAGGCAACGTGCAAATATGAGCAACTCATCAACATCTATGTAAACGCAATTTACAATATCCATATTGTCTATACACATTTATGCACATTTACATGAATAAATATGCGCCTGTACATGATTTTCACATCATTTACCTTTTCACATCATTAACATATATATACCTGTATTAGAGTGCGGAAATAATAATTTAGTTACATAATATTGAATTACGATTATTTCGAGTCTTTAGAACGTTTTTTTTTTTTTTTCGTCACAGATTAAAACTGCTATAGTTGTGTTTTGTATATATATAGTCAGTAATGTATTCATTAGAAACTGTGATTTTAGAGACTGCAACGTTGTTTTTTTTTCGTCTTTTTATATTTTTATTTTATTATTTCTACGTGCACTCTGGATCCAATTCCTTTTCACTCGTTTCATTCCGAGCTGTCGTCGTACAAACTTCTTTGTAATTAGCAAGCTTTTTTTCAGACTCTCTCATTCCGGTCAGTCTCCGTTCATTTTCACCGCTTCTTCTTTTTTCTCTATTTACATCGACTAAATTTGCATCGACTCGCTTTGGGGTGGAAACCAACCTCTCGCTTCCGCTCAACTCGCTCGTTCACATCTCAATTTCGCTATACAGCTGATTTTGTTGTTTTATTCATTTTTACGATCAAATTGTATAAGAGTCTGCCACTTTCAGTGCTATTTTTACGCCGAGTATGGATGAAAAAATTGCTTGTTTATTATGAAAAAAAAAAACTTTTAAAAAACAATATCGACAAGTGCAATTAAAAAAAAAATCTAAAAGCTTTTAAAAACCACTTTTACTCGCAAAGGAAAAAAATAAACATAAATAACTGGAAAATTTCGTTTTTGACATAGTTTTTAGTCTACAATATTTATGGATAAACTATGGGCAATGGCGATTTTTAAAGTTATATATAGGTTTCGACACTGATTTCAACGCAAATGACCACCTGCACGTTCAGTAACGACGGAATAAGCGCCGTCCATATTGTCAAATATGCGTATGCGTCCTCGGTATCTACATCCAGTGTTGCAGGCATTAGTGGTTCACTCCAGATCGATAGGTCATAATGTTTGCTCCAACACGCTCTCGATGTTGCTAACGGGCACTAATACTATTTAGAAGCGTCAATGCACGTTTGCCGCTGGTTATACACCTCAAATTGCTTGCTCCTAGGGAGAAGTAGAACCTCGAAATTTCTCTCTAATGGTTCACATTTCTCTTTCGTTTATTATACTGTGTCAATACCCTGTGTTTTCTTTACTACTATTTATATATCCACTGGATATTCCTACGCAATTTTATATGTAAAATTCGCGCAATTGTTTATTAAATAAAAATTGGTTTTAATTATAATTTTAAAATATTATACAATATGTAATCAAAACTGTACGTGTAATTATTATTATAATTCTAATTTAAGAATTGTGGTAAAGTTTTTTCAGAGTAATTTTGAAAAGAAATTCTTGTGGCGTTCTTTCTCATATTTTTCATCAGATTTTCTTTAAAATAAGGTGTAAAAAGAAATTCCGTGAGAAGCTATTTGTGAAATGTCTCGTGACTAAATGGAGGGACGTATAACGTCTGCATTCATGATACAAAAGGGATAAAAAAATGGCGAAGAAAATAAGTAAGATGTGAAAAGGTCTGGAGGAGGGAAAATGAAGAAGTCAAAGCCCGATAGAAGCAGCTTTAGTATAGCAGGGTTAAAGTGAGGACATTAAAATCTCAGCGGCAGCTTTTGCACTGAAGAAAGAAAGACAGGCAGGGACCTAGCTTTTTCCACTCAATTATCTGCCAAGAGAAAAGCAGCAAGAAAATCAGAGATCTATCTAATTAGGGGACAATTATAATCTCAACACTATATATATTCTGTAAAATATCAGAGGCAGCCAACCAACTCATCAATACTTGTGTCGGGCAGAAAAAATTTTACAGCTCAAAAATCACATGCATGAAAAAAAAAACTTAGGAGAAATACTCCATAATAATTGTTAAATCATAACTTAGAATTTTTTTCATAGAGAAGTGAATTTTTATTTGTTTTGTTTGAGTCAATTGAAAAATCACTTCTATAAAATTTTAATTAATTCTGCTGATTTCATTCATTCAACTGCATTTTTTCACATCAATTCACCTAATTAGATTTTATACTTTTTTTTTTTGTGAATCTCTATGCAAAAACTCGGCTAGCAATTTTTTTTTTCAGACAAATAATACGTATCCAGCTAATTATTTTATCTGTAAACAAAAAATAAAAGATATTTAAATGTAGAAACTCGGTAATTTTTTGTTCTTATTCTCTTATATTTACAAAAGTTAAGTTTGATTTATTCATTGCATACTTTGGATGTAGAAACTTGTATTTAATTTACTGCACCTATAGTTTTTCCCGGAAAAATATCGAATATTTCACATGTTTCGATCAGATATTACTTGAATACAACGAAATTTAACGTTATATGAAATGAATATAATCATACAAGAATACATAATATCTAAAATGATGAATTATTTCCACGGAAATTCATTGAAAATAATTTTTCATAATATTATCCGATGTTATACACTGAAATATTATACAACTCTTAATGAGAAATTATAAATCATTAAGGATAATGAACAAACCAAGCGTATTTAATTCCAGTGAGAATTAATATGATACAATATGTATATATGAATTTCCCAACTGGATTTGACTCCGAGAATTAATTCAACATTCTTCCAACTCGGTGGACTGAAATTTTATCCCAATTTCCATTCGTGCAACTGCGGTTTAGGCTCGTTTATTTCCCTGAAAACACCCTTTGAAATCAAAGCACTGAAGACAACCAGATACATATATAACATCAGTTATATTCAAGCTTACTGCGTTCATAACTGTTCGTTAATTTCCATTTAAACATATCTCTCAATATAGGTTCAGTATTTTCCAGCGCGGTCTCTTAATGGATTGGTCCCTAATGAATATATATGAATGGCTCGATTGCAAACCAATCAGCTCAACTCACTTGCCTTGCAAATTTCCATGACCTAAGCATCACAGATATTGATCGCAAAGCCTTCTCATCGACACCCGCCATACAAAATAGGCCAGCATTTCTTACGACAAATTAAGTCGAGCAAAACTCTGTGATTTGACTTTAAATATCAAATCCACAGTTGATCCCAGACATTTCAATCATTCGATATTTTTCCACTTCAAAATTTCATTTTGAACCTGTATTTCAAGAGTTAAAAAAAAAACGATAATCACAGTGTTTAATTATCCTTCTCTAAATACAACCGAATAAAATTTAAAAAAAAAACGTGAAAGCAATAAATTCCACGTTGAAGCATCAATTACTGATAGCAGATTAAATTTTGATCCATAATTTTATCAAAATAATATGAGAACAATTATTCGAAACAGTAAAAAAGTCGTGAATATCGCGAAAAAAATGTTTTTCTTTCATGTATCCATCAAAAAAAAGTATTGCATATACGAGAAACCAATTATTTCCAACATTCATTAACATCCACGGTAATAAACTCGGTATACGAAAACCATTAAACTCTAAAGAGAGATTGATGGGTAGGCAATAAAATACACATGAGTATGTTGTCTAAATAAATACCATCGTGATATTTATTAATTACCATCAATATCTCATCCCATTTGCTGAGGCAGAAAAAAAAACATTCAAAAAAAAAAAAAAATTCCCAGTAGATCCTAAAAACCTACAGCCATATTTTCCTCACACTACGCGGCTATAAATACCCTATATCCATCGTTTCGCTAGAATGAGTCAATGCCTCGTTGGGCTTGTACACAACAAAAGCGTATATACACAACATTGTCAATAATAATGACATCATGTCGCGCGAAGGCATCACATAATATTTGTACGATGGAAAAATTTAGATAACACACGTTCAATATATAAGTATGTGACGAGAATCACAAAGAAAACCTGCCACAAGTCATGTTACGATCGTTACACATAAATACACACATTTTCCTATTCAAATATATTTTTATGTGGACTTCACATGCACAATTCTAGCATGTACATAAAAATATATATATCCTATAGATACTTATTATCGATCTACGTGTTCACATGTTTGTGAATATACTTCTAAACTATTTTATTCTCACATTGTCACAAAAGAAAATCGACCTGGCAATGGAAAAAGTATAAGACTCTGTTGTGTATGTGCATCTGGCACGGTTCGTGACCCAGCTGACATATCGTTTCACTGCCTGCAAATGGTATTGGCATCAGAAGTGAAGTATAGAACTAGATTCAAGCTGTAAAAGGCTTTCGTAATGTTTCCCGAAGTTCAACACGATTTACGAAGCATGCAATTAGAAGTTTAGGGTATTTATACTGCTTAATGATTAATACTATACATTTTGAATCCTAGACCGAACATACACACACGCTAGCTGTATTCCTCGCTTCTTTGCGTAATGAGGCAAGTCCTTGCGATTTAAACCGCTCTAGCATGGTAAATCCCGTTAATAACACAGCTGGACTAGTGGAAGTGGCGCTTTCTAATCTAGGCAGTAGACCGTATTAATCCCTAGCAATAGCTTGGCGCTAGAATATTCGAGACTGCAATGAGGAGGCTCTAGACTATTTCTGCAGTCACTCTCTGCATGAATCCACTTGCAAAAGTCAAATGGCCTGCTCAAACTCCAGTAGTTAGGTATGAACGTGTTTACAATCTACCTCCAACTCTGAGATATCTTAGTATGTGATAGTAGTTACATTTTTACCACTTGGTCTAGAACCTTTTGATATGACAGACCTAAAGAATTTCTTTGCAATGATGACATAAAATTCTGGAACACCCTATCAATCGATTCATATTTTTTTAGATGTTCGACTAATGTCGTGGAATTTGTGGTTAATGGTTGCGAGATTTAGCGGGTCGTGCCCATCAGGTACATATAGGCGTAAAAAAATAAAAATAAAAAGGATAGTACATCGTTGGGTGCGTATCCTCCACTGCTCCCACACGGACCTGGCGGTAGTCCAAGGGGAAATAACGAGCAGCGCGCTCTGTCGGTTCGATAATCGGGTCGTTGCACGAATTGATGTACACAGCGCGCGGCAGTGTAACTCCTGATATTTTGATACAATGCCAAGATTTTTCCTCTTGGATCAACTATTTCAAAGTGCTTCTGTATCTCGCGTTCCCCTCCCAATATTCTCCGTCGATCCCTAGGCGACAAGACAACTTTTTTTCCTCTTATGCTACATACAGTCATGTGTGCAGTTGCTGAGAGAATAGCCTTCATGCACCTATATAGAAAAATTAATCATTTTTCTCTCTGTTATCGACACATATTTCAGATTGGTAACATCTGCATCCTACAATTTCTATCTACTTATACATATAGTCGGTCCACTTATTTACTGTTCTTCATCGCCCCTCATTATTTAACTAGTCATGTATAGACTTAACACCATAGGGTGCCTTATTAGAAGTTTGAAGTTTAAGCTTACTCTTGTAACACAATTTGATAATCATTAAATTTCCAAAGTTTGCAGCGATGAAATTTCACTTGTTAATTAAAATTTATTCGATAATTATGAAATTCACTCGTGTAAGTATCTTAAGAAACTCGAACCTACGCATTCTGTTTTACTAAATTTAAGTCAATTAGAAATAGTAGATAATCAGGACTTATTAGGTATTGAAAACTATAATAATATACGTTTCTCGATAAAGTTTGACAAGAATAATAAATTTGTGTCCTACAGAAGATACGTGGCACAGTAAGTTTACGACCTTACATAAAAATAAGTAGTATATTTTGCAACTGATCTAACCTCCGCGATACTTTTATGATGTCAGTAGTCAGTCTTTCATTTAATCGTAAAAAAACTTGTATCTCTGTTAGAACCTTTAACATTTGATTTTTTTCAGATTCTTATTAAACATATTTCAATCGTCAACTATTATAATAACATGAAAAAATAAACTAAACTAATAGAATTAAAGTCACATAACAAAATTTATCAAGAGGATACTTTTCGAACCGATCGATAATAGAATTCTGCATATAAAATCCGCCACTATTAAAGTTACGACTAATTGAAATTGCCGTAAAATCGCAATAAAACCAGATCGAAAAGCGAATTAATCAGCGAGCCATCTACTACAAGTACATATACGTCATATTAACGTACTAGCAACCCCCAAAAAAAATTTCCATAATCTACTTTTCATTTTAGAAAAAATCCGAGAACTCGAGACTAAAAAAAACGAAACGAACTGACGGGAAACGTTAAAAATAAGGCAGATTACTGTCTGCTAGTCAGAGGGATAAGTTTAATGGCCTCAATCAGATCGAAGACAATCAATTTGCTTCACTGGATAAGAGGGGGTGGAGCTAGTTCTCGAGTATGTAACCGAAAAGCACTCATTAATTATACAAAAGGTCAATTGAGTAGTTTGGAATGAAAGGTGATAAAGGACTTTAATTCTAGAGAGTGGCCACTAATCCCCTTGTACATCAGGGTCTCCATATCTACTTGACTTTTACACTTGTGCAAAGCACACTATATGTATGTACACTTGTGCAGTATGCATCATTTGCATCGTTGCATATGCAGCCTGAATAATACCTAGATGTTCCATATATTTGGCGTTTATGCAAGCCTTGTGCATTATGCCTAGAGAGTAACGACACTAGAGATATATTCAACGGCGTGAAGCATGAAAGTCCTAGACTCATGTCGCAGACTCATGGGCGCCTTTCTGTCTAGCAATAGGTAGACACTGGATACCCATATTCATACACATGCGTCTATGAAAAGTTTAAGTTTTAACGTGACGCATCCTGCGCCCTCTCTTACAGAATATATATAACACACTTTCCAACTCCCCCCCGCGCCAACGACTTTCAATTTACATTAATAATGCACCCAGTCATTCTTCGTACTTTGTTCACCTTTGTACCTGACACTGGGCTATATCGAAGCGACGGTGGCTTCTAATTAATTGCCTCCACGGGATAAAGTGCGCTTCTGGCTTGAGCTACTAGAACGTGCTTCGAGAATTTAAATAGCACTGACTACTCGTTCTTTTCTTCCTCTCACTCATGGTGTCTTTTTTTGGATTTCTTCTTTTTCTCATCCACTCGTTTTTCCGTTCTTTCGCTTCTTCGCGCTGCTCGTCGGTTCATCCATTTGATTCAAAGGGGAATACAACAAGAACATGCAAAGTGACGTATACCGATGCCATTGCCACTCGACAATATATCTGTATGCATGAATTTTTTTTCCTGCAAATTGTTGGACAGGATAGTAGAATACTTTCGCACAGCAGAACATTTCAAAACTTGAATATTGTTTTTTTTTTTTGTTTGAGAGATATCCCCGTTTTTAAATAGAGTAATATGTGTCGTTGGAAGGTGCAATTACCGGGGATAAAAATTTTTTTGGTCAATGCAAGAGAAAAAAAAATAATATGAAATATTTTTATGAATATGGATGATTTTTTTCTTTGTCGGAATATATAGGATCGATGGGTAAATCGACTATGAAATTTTATATTGGCAATTACTTGAGTAACTTTTATCTCATGCTCCACATGGAAAATTCATCATTTCGATCAATACTTTCATTAAGTGGATGTTACTAAGCCTATTAAAAAGTAGGAATTTGTGGAAATATCGAATTTACGCATTGATGGTATTGAAAAAAAATTAAATCTGAATTCAAGTATTGAAAAAATGTTCAATACAAAATTGTGCTAGTCGTTCGAATAAATATGCGCAATTGAAAACTGGTGATATGCAATTAAATGAATTTTTACTTGTCGAAAATTTTCAATGAAATCAAACTGGAATAGCATAATATTTTTTTAATAGTACCGAAATTTGTGAGAAAAATTTTAAGAAAAAAATTTCTCATTGTTTGGCATTTTTTTTTTAGAAATTATCACACAGTGTCGTCGGTACAATGTATATGTAAGGGCTGATGAACAAAGAGTAGGTAGCGATAGTCAAGAGTCCTCTTGAAAATTTCTGATGCTTTGCAAACGACCCTCTCACTGTTCACTATCTTTTTTTTTTTTTTATTTGAAGAGCAATATACCTTTCATTCGCCACGATGAGAGAAAACGTTTCATTGACAGTGCAATAAAACCGTCAAATAGGTAATTTTGCTCTTGTATAGTACTTGTGTGCTAAGGTACTTATCTGAAATGCCAAATACATTCTACAGATTTAAAAATTGAAGATTAAACTCTGCTTTGACTAGTGCTATTTTATATAAAGTTGAATTATTCAAGTCATTTTCATTTCCATTTCAGAAAAAAAGAACAAAATATATATTCCGTGAAAACTTAATAAGCTATTTCGCGTCAGAGGTGTTAACGAAACATATTTTTCGCCGTACATACTAAAAAAAAATATAATCTCACAAGAAAAAAAAAAACCAATTTATCAATAGGCGATATTTTTTGTACCATATTCTTATAAAATCTGCAAAGATAGATTAAAGATATTCTTTTTGTTCTCTTCTAAAAACGCACATAAACTAAAAGTAAAATGAACAATTAAATTCAATTATTTTCAAAGACAGAATTATTAAACAGCAGAAGAAGAACTTCTTTAACTTAATGGTTAAAATATCGAAGCAACCTGTTGGAACGTGCGCTGATGCAGTAAAGAGTGTACAATTTATGAGTTCAAGATGCAGCCGACGGTAAGTCACAATTTGTTAAGTATATTGCCAAGCAACCAAGTAGAAATAAAAAAAGAACGAAAAAAAATGTCTGCAACGCCTTTAAATTAGCCGTGATAAACTCTGCGCTATTTATCACATGCATATATCATTTCATTAAACAATTTAGCACACATCCTACAAAAAAAAGAAGCTTGAAAATCCGACATTTATCTCGCTTAGTACAGCGGAAGTTATCTGCACTACATCGAAGCTTCATTTGCGAAATTGACCAGCTGGCCAAATTACTTTGGTTCACATCAACTATTGTGTGCACCCCCCCCCTCCCAATTACGCATCCCAGGTACTTTGTTAACGAAATTTGAATAATAGGCTGTGCGTATGTGGAGCACGATCGATTCACACCCAATTAGAAATAATATAATTCTATTGCAGCCAATGTGGGCGCTGAAGCACTGCGAGCGACGCGACGTGATGCAATATTTTCATATTATATCATTAATCTCTGCAACGGCCAATAAAAATACACGCGAGAAATATATAAAATATTTTTAGCATTATTCACACTGCGTTATACCATCCCTAATTAACTTCACAACTGCATTATTTGCCTCCCTCTTAAACATCAGTAACTGAATACCATGAATTTTTTTCCAATGATAATACCTTGCGGCTTGAAAAATGTTATCGAGGACAATGGGCTACCGACAAAAATGGCAACAAGTGCGAGAAGGACTAAAGGAAGAAAATGCTACTATATATGGTGTATATAAACGTAAAAGCAGCACGAGGCAGAGAGTCATAGGACATCCGCTACTCTGATACATTGTCTACCGGCATCCAAGTGAAATGCAGCACAAAGACCGCGCGAAAAACAGCTATATAGACCCAAAAAAGAGGAATTTCAAGCCACAAGAATTACCTATGATAACAGACGTTGATTTTTCTGTTTCCAACATTCTTAATCATTTCCGTTCAATTATGATTGAAACTACACTCCAACAAGTATTGCCGTGCGATCAATAACCGTGTAAAGGGGTTCTATCCCGTTGCAAGGTTGAAAGAAGACGTTTTTTATGAATTTTTTTATGAGAAAATATATTATTTTACAAAGACGAAGAGTATTGTTGTTTTTAGTTTCAATGTGTAACTAAGTGATAGAAATTCGAAAATAGGTCGGATTCTTCCAGAGAATAGATAAATCTAGGAATTAATTGATAGGAATAATCAAAACTTAATTTTCCCATAGCTGGAATTATGAACTGCATAATGGGTTTGAACGTGACGAAACGGCTGTGACATTTTTGATCAACTATAATGAAGAGATGTCGCTAAATTGAACAGGACGCGATGGCGAGCAGAGCGAAGGGTTCGAGGAAATTTGTAATATGTACCACATCACAAGAACTTTAGAGAATTATCTGTCGTCGCACGTAAGTCCGCAAATTCAACACGAGCCAACGACCCTTCTCACTTACGTCGAAACATTTCTCGCGCGCACGTGCACTACTTGTTCTTCTTCCTTAGAACTAAGAGCTTTAGAACAATTATCTCCGGCACGATGTCTCCAACGTTCGCTCTACTAAATGTATTCCTCTCTTATTCTTCTTGACGTGTGTATGCGCAAAAAATACGTGTTGCACGTTAATACTAAAATTTCATACGTTTATCATTAATGATGAAATAAATTTTAAAATGTCTAAAAAATAGCAAAGAGTTTTTTTTCAATTCGTCACGAATAAATTGTAAATCTAAAAAACAAATAATTATTATTTCAAAATTTGAAAAACATTCGATTGGGCTTTAATACGATTCAATGAATGTCGAAGTGGATCAATGCTTCAAAAGTACAGTATATTTCGAATTGAAAAGGAAGACTTTTTTAATGTTAAGAAGTTTCACATTTTAAAGATGCAGAAAGACTTGATTTAACCATGCTATTCATATCTTTCATCATTTTCATACATCCAATCGGACAATAGGATGTTGCTGCCGTGTATATACCACATGACATAATTACCGTAATCTCTAGCTTCAGTGAAATGTCCCAAATATTATTTCGAATGACAGCTAACAAGCCTACAAAATAAGTACAGCATTCTGGGTCGGATCAAATCGAACAAGCACAAAGCAATGAAATGTCATTGCAAACACGGTTCACGAGGTAAATTTGATTGCGATGAATTCTGATAGACAATCCTAAAACCCTATACCTATATAAACCTGATGCTTCGTCATTCCATTCGGTTTCAAAAAGTTCTGAAATGTGTAATCGATATTTGCAGCTTTGAAATTGGATTAGTGTTAGACGATCTCATAAAGGCCTATAGTGTTGTAGAGGATCTCAGAAAAGCCCATCTATAGCGTCATCTTTCCCTAGTTCACGTGCCTAGATATATGGCTTGATACCATCATCTCATGGCACAGCGGCCGTTACTGTAACCCTCGCTTTGTTCAAGAGGCTGAATATAAATCACCGACATGATTCACTTCTTCCGGACATTTGTTTTCCTTGTCCGCACGGCCCGCGCAGTGGTGAGAAACTGGTAACAAACCTTTATCTCTTTCTCTGTCTCTCGTCGAGACTGATGCCTAAAAAGAATATTTGTTAAAAATTCGCTCATGTGTATGCGAGTAAATGTGAGCAAATGTACAGGAAGAAGAACTTTACATTATTAACAGAATTTGTAGAGGCAGATGGATGTGTGAGAGAGACAAATATTTCCTCTAGGGTGAACTACATAACTTTTCCTCACTATACAGTGTCTAAATCTAACTCTACTTGTCCATTAACTCGTTTCTGCACTAGTAGTAGTGTTTGAGCTGCCATGGGATTTGAGGGTACTCAGAATACGTAATACAGATTAGTACCACTCAATGATGTACCATAATCCGAACTGAAAACAAGCCATGTAACACGCTCAATTCAATTTCTGTAGCAATATCAAATTTAAGTTTTATTTTTGCATGAAAAAGTAATTTACATACTTGCTCTCATATGCATGCGTGAATCTTAATCCGGCAAATGCATCAAGTCTTCTGTAAATTATTTTTTGTTTGGACAAAAACAAAGCGGTAAAGGAAAAAAAAGCGGAACAACAACTCGTGGATTTGGGGCGGAATGATCAAGCGTTGAAAGTATGATCCAACGTCGCGCTCGTATATCAACAACGTGACTGCATATGTATTCTTGCATACATCACGAGCTATGCATATATATACATCAGAAGCCTTAGTTTTATACATATGTATTTAATATCCATATATGTATGACCAGTTGAAATATATAGACAATTTCAAACGTCGCCATGTCTGCAGTTTCGATGGTGATGTAAACCAACTATCAAAACTGCCTCTCAACCAATAATCGTTAGAATAGCTATCGAACCAATATTGCTTTGGCCTTATAGTCGAAATAGTTATAAGACAGTATATAATAGAAACGTTTATGAAACCTCAGCGTTTGCCACTGATTTGTCAACTGAACAATCTGTAGTTCTGCAGCTTTTGCATCATTTTTTTAAAAATTTTTTTATCACACCCCGTTTGTTTATTGTTATAGACAGTTTATAATTTATTTTTAAATTATAATTATCAGATACTGTATATCGCGGTAGTTTTCGTTCATAATTCAAAAAATACACCAAGTTTTATGCTATAGTTTTAAATATCAAACAGCTTTTTTAAAAAAAAAAATTGTATAATCGTAAAAAATAAAGATGAACTATTGTTTATAATTAAATATGAAAAATAGGACATTAAAAGATTTACAGTAATAAAATTCATCGAGTATCATGTGTCATTTTAACTAGAAATTTTAGCAAAAATGAAGTTAACGAGCGTATAGAACACTGCTTTGAATAAGTTGTGCAATGTATTATGAAATAAAACATAAAAAGTCAAAGTTTGAAAATAATCACTATACGTTATTTGAAATTAAATAAAGTACATGTCAACTTAAAAATTTTTTTCAATTCTAGTAAACAGCAGAATTTTAATTGCTTTTAAATGCGCGCATATTGACAACAAATGAAAAATCACTTTGCTCATTTAAATACATACATTATATATTGTTCGATACAATATTCATGTATATACTTATAGATCCAGAATATAAATTTGTAAGCAAAGATGGCGGATGGTTTGGAAATGTTTATAAAAGAAAAAAGGTCTGGCAGAGGAAAAAACCTGGAAGATGATGCGGGTCGTCGAAAAAAACAGCACATATATAACAGAGCACACATGCCTTTCGGGATACTTCGTTTGCATACTTTTGCCTCTAATAAAAAGACGTCATGTGAAGGAGATCGTGCGGTAAGTGGAGCAAAGGATGCATTTGAGAAATCGTGGATTCAAAATTGTATCGCACAAGTATACATATTTTAGGTTGGAATAAAACATCGAGTAGTAAGAATATATTTTAAGCTGGAATAACTCTTGAAAATAAAAATGTACACATGGAATCGAATAAAATCCTTTTATAAAGCCATCATACACTCAATCGGTTTGAAATGTATACGCAAAGGAAACACAAACATCAGGATCGATTTCGCTCTGCGATGTGCAAAGCGACATTGACGACTATGATCCAAGAGAATCGAAGATGAATGTGGGTAGAAGGATAATATAATGCGGATTATTTATTCCATGAGTGTGTGGAAAAAAAGCACACCCATCCTCATGAAACTCCCATTTTCATATATATGAATATCATCTCATATAATGTGTTTGTTCAAAGTAAAATTTGCGCTCTGATTAGATCAAAGAGATTGAAAATATATAAAAAGTCTACATTGAAATAGAAATTCATGTTGAAAACTCAATATACATACACATAATTCCACGAGTTCTCTCTGATCTCAGAATTCTCATTACACTCTCGCAAATGCAACGAGAATATTAGACTACTTGGTATTTCAACTTATTTGACGCTTTTACTGTATTACAGATTTTTCAAACTATAAAATTTTAATTTAATTTCAGTTTTTTGTTTCATATATCATATCATTTCAAAACTATAAATATGTGTTTTAATTTTACTTTTTTCATTAATACTTTTAAACAAAAAATTTATTTTTATCCATTTTTTACTGATACGTAGCCTGTGTGTAGTGTAGATGGATTATTATATAGTATTTTCGATTTTTGTGATATTGTCAAAGTGTTTCTACACAACCTATCGAACGGACTGACTCACTACTCCTGTATGATAAACCTTAAATTTTATGCAAAGTATATATATCACATTTGACAAATGTAACTAACGCAATTATAAGTTATCACTGTGTGAATTAATTACAAATTAACGGTATATGATAGTTTTTTTATTGAGAAACGTGGTTAAAGCTTTTTAATGGAATTTACCTTGCCAATATTCGTTTGTCAATATTTTACAACTGTATAGCCAGTGAATTCACTGTCGCGTTTTGATTTTCCTTTATTTCAAATTCACTTTTCCGACAAACAAATCCACATAAAAGGAGTTTATATATGACCATTGAATAGTAAAACCATTTTAAATTTCAAGTTATTAAATCATTTCCACGTTATTTTATCAATTTTTTCAATTACATCAAAAGTTTTCAAGTGTTAAAATGAAATTTTAGAATAAAAATAGACAGTTTATCGAATTTTTTAACAAATTCCGATATTTTAGGTGTGTTATTCATCAAATAACTTTAAAGGACCGTAAATAATTTCTACTGAAGCAAAGTAACTTTTCGTATTTAATTACTGCTATAAAAGTAGCGTGGTAAACACACATACGACACACGGCTTCTTCCCTAACTTACTTTAGATGGTGTAAGTGAAATCTAGTGTCGACATTATCTAATGAAACGTTAGTTTCGTTACTCCTATTACATTATTACGCTTTATATAGCACTAGGTCATTAACTTTCTTCTTGTCTCGCGTCATTCGTTCTTTCCTCACTGCCTCGCACTGTTTTTCACAGTCAAACACAAATCTTCCTCTAAAGTTATGTGTAACAACATCTTTTGCTTGCTTTGTTTCTCGCGTTGCATTGCGGCGAGCGACATTACATCGCAAACTTTTCAAATGCAGAATAGTTGCTTATTATTCTCGTTTGCGCTCACAACAAAGAAGAATCTAAAGAAACCGAAGAAGAAACAGACTAAGCGTCGCGCCTTGCTTGTAGCTACATTGTATATTTCACGTTAAAGCACCAAAGTTTCTTTAATTCTTACTATATGGCTATTTATATATAAATATACATACTTTCTCTCTCTATATTATATCACGCAGCTAAAAGAATTCCAACTTTTCATAACTATACCTGTTTAAAAACAAAATAAATATAAAATACGAAGAAATTACACGAAAAAAAAAAAACATCCAAAACGGATATATCCATAAAAATAATAAAGGCTGAACCAATTTGCCGATTAGATCGTATCCAATAAACCAAAGTGAAGCTATAACTCATTTTTGAATTTGAAGTATATTTTAATAGATTAATCACCTCAACATCAAATGGACAATACAAAAAAAAATTAACCCACACACTCGCATGCCCACAACCGCAGACACTCGAACATCAATAAACTTTCCCCCGGGCCAGCAGTTCAGTACAAGTTTAATCAGTCTTCTGCCAAGAAGGGTTGAGAAAATTTCTGATACATTACTCGCTCATATACCTATCTATACTTTACCTTTTAAAATTAAACAAAACAAATATTGTAGAATGGAAAAAAAAATTTTGATACTCTTGTTAAAACATCCTGAATCATTCAATTATCGAAACACATTAATCACACGGCAGATTTTATGCACACATGTATCACATGAAAATTTATTTAGAGTTTTCACAGTTCACAATTAGTTATCACACTATTATGATACTGGTTTTCACTGCTATTTGTATCCAATTTAGCTGTCCAACAGTTGAAAGTGGTGGATTAAGAGTGTTAATAGTGGCAATATAATTATAAAAAGATGGGTGGAAATTTGGAATACAACCAGCGGCAAGGTCGTTGTGGCGCGCGGCGAGCCACTGACTACCTCCACCGATTCCAAGGCTTCCCCTTGCCTCTGATACCGCCCAGGCGCATCGCCAAACGCGCTCCCTCTTCCAACACAACCCCTTGGCGCAAACGCTACGATTCTCGCGCTTTTCACTCTACGTGGAAACAGCTTTTTGTCTTTTCTCTTTATATATACGACGTATATACTGTCTTCAATTTTATCTTGTAATTGTTTCTATGTACGTGCGCAGTGTTTGTCATCTTAGTCGTCGTTGTTTTCTCTACATTATACGTTATTTATATATATATTAAAGAGTACTAAAAATTTAATTTCACCTTCTGTATCAAACTAATGACTCTTTAAAAATGCCAATTTATCTTAAAGTTAATTTAACTTCGTTTTTCAGCAGGGCAATTGTCGCGGCAAGAGATTGTGGCAACAGTACATCCCTCAGTATAAGTATGAAGCTTTCAGAGTGATGGTAAGTAACCATCAACGACAAAAGAAAATAAAAAACAAAGATCTACTACGTTGATTAGCTTACAATGCTGTTTGAAAGTTTTTTTCCCTCATACTATCGCTCTTTTGTATATATAACTGTTTAAGGGTGAGCACTTCCCCCTAGAGAGTCATGTACAACAAATTGTTTCAACTGAAATTTCGTTATTGTTATATCATGCGGAAATAAAGGGGGATGAAAAATAAAAATAAAAGAGATTTTTCTGCGCTGATGTTGAATTTTTTAAATTATATAGAAAGATTTAATATTGTTAATTGTTTTTAGATTTATTAATATTATTCTTTTTTTTTTGTCTATAGGTAATAAAAAAATTTTCGCACTTTATTTGGTAAAATCAACGATCTCGAGAGAGTTTTGTGGTAAGATTCTTTGAATTGCATCGCTTTTCGAGCATCAGGAAAATATAATGAGATATGCTGCGTATATACTATACTCTGGTTGAAAATGGAAGACAAAGGAAGGAAAAATCCGTTTGTCAAACAACACAAATATTCTTCAAAGAGGTAAAAGTTGAATTTTACCATGCAAATATATATATATATCTGATGTACACCCTTATTTTCTCTTTCTCTAACCATTGCAAGAGGCTTTCAATTACAAGTTTAGCGCCTCGCACACCGAATGTTGGATAACCCAGGTCTCGCTCTGTGGCGCCTTTGTTTTAATTGAGTTTCGCGATAAAACATCACCATGCAAATTCTCGCGTGGCCATAAGAAACATTATTTGTGACAGAACTATCGTTTTTGCAATGGTGCCTGCTATTTTTTTACTTTATTCTAAAATAAATAATAATGCCGTTCACTCAAGTATCACAACACAGCTCATTAAATAAAATTCTTCCCGCTCTCGTGTTATGATCCATTTTTTTGTTTGTGACTGACTTAAAAGACAAAATG
Organism: Macrocentrus cingulum; assembly: GCA_002156465.1. NCBI lineage: Eukaryota > Metazoa > Arthropoda > Insecta > Hymenoptera > Braconidae > Macrocentrus > Macrocentrus cingulum. The sequence goes on from MVJL01008274.1 coordinate 61,103, forward strand.
TAGACTGTAATTTGTAACACTCAACCAAGCACGATGGTTGTACAGACATTTTTTACCAAGGTTTTCTCACCTATATACTCCCATCACTCATCGTTAAATTTAGAGGCCAATGAGCCTGAAATTACGTGCGGCAATGTGAGGTTACTGCTGGAACACATTCTTGCAGATGCAGCTTATGCTGGTAGGTATATACAGTTTGTGTGTGTAGATGTGGAACCACCGGAGGGCAACCGTATAAAGTGGGTACCTAGTTGACGATATTAGCGTAGTAAATATACACGCGGTTGTTTTTATCCGGCTATATGGAAAAAAGCCGCTGGTCGAAAACTCTTGGAGACTCTCACATCAGAGCGACTTTATATGAAGCCCACAGGCAACCCTCGACCCCGTTTCTCCGCTACTATATTCTTCTTTTACCACAACTACCGCGACAGAACCCACCTTTACCAACTCTCTACCAAGGCCCTGTTATTTCGACCTGTCGTCATCTAACGAAAACTTGGCCCACACGAAATTCAACTACATCCTTTTGTTTTAATGTTAACCTGAGAATTTCACGTGTTTTCTTGCGAGTAAACTTATTCCTATCGTGTATAAAAAAGTCTAAGATAAATCAGAGTTTCATTGAAATGTTTTTAACCAATTAAACATCGAGTATCGATAAAAAACTCGTAAATTTCATGGATTTTAAGGTACTTGATAAACCATTACACTTAAATTTTTTTTTTTTCTTTTCGTTCAAATTTCTGCCATATTGATGAAAATATTCGCAAACGTGTGTGGGCTTTTTTTATTCATGTCTATGCATATATAACTATGTAAACACAAATGAATACTCTATATCGAAAATGTAAAGAAAACACGTATTGCGTGCTACACACTTCTCTATCCATGCAAAACCTTCAATAGACTGCAGATGAAATATTGAATCGCATCGAAGGATCTTGATGCGAGACACGTAAATATTGATGCTTGATTTTATAGACTTTTATATTCATTTCATTTTTATCCAAGTTTTCTACTACTCACCCTCGATCGGACGTATTTATTTGCGTTTTGTGCTGATTGTTTCAGGAAAAAATGAAATCTTACCTGCAACACAAAGAAAAATACATTTTAAATATATTATATAAATATTATATACGCAACATGAGTTTGTGGGAATACTAGTGTTAAAATGATATAACAAAAATATACAGGCATATTGGATTGAAAAATTGAAATATCATGAAAAGAGGTCTCCTGGCACGTCGGGAATTTCACTCCAATACTCGTGTATCTTTCGTCCTCGAGAAATAGAAGACAGGTTGGGGCTCGTCTACTGTCCTATATTCGCTTCTTCTCGGTCGAAAAACTTACAGCAACGCATTGCCAAGATTGACTATATGTACGCAGATCACGTAAAAAATGCCAAAGCTTTGTTGTGCATTTTTATTTTCCAAATACTCCTGGATTCTCAGTCTCACTATTTCATCTAATCATTGACGTGTCTTCCAACCGAAAGGTCTTACAATTGAATAATCAAAAAAACAAAACGATGATTACATAATAAAAAGAGATTGAAATTTTTATTTTAAAAAAAGTAAATAATCTATTAAAAAATAGAATTATGAGAAGATAATTTCACAATTAAGAAAAAATAAGACAAAATGCCCACCACTTTTATTTATTTTTTTTAATTCAATTTTTTATTTTGGCGTGTCTCAAATTTTTTATCTTAATAATTATTAATAATTGAATAAAACCGTTTAAATAAAAACAAAAATATTTACTCAACTTCAAAATATATTAAAACAATTTTTCAGGATATTTTTCAATACAACATAATATATTATAATAAACAAAATAAAACATTTTATAACGCAGCAAGAACCCCTTTAAACTAAACGACTTTCACAAACGTCTCTATACGAATAAGAAAAACATATATATAAGTTCATAAAAAAAGATGACTAGAAAGCCACTTGAATCTTTCGAAAATCGAAATGACAACATTAAAACGTCTTACAGCATCACGTTGCCATTTCATTTGGGGGGATAATCCAAAGGTGCACGTATATACTCTCGCTGACGGTGCGCTGAATGGGACTGCAGTTATTTAAGATGTGAAGTGGTCCGTAAAGATATAGAACAGTCTAGACGCAGTAAAGTACGAAGAATTTTCCAGCCACATATGTATATAGAACACATATAAGAAACAACGCACAAAAAAAATATTTCATCTATAGTATCTTGTATATATCCGCGAATAATGCACATTGATTTCCATTAATTGTCGATAATGCATCTTGCCATATGCAAGATAGTTTCTAGACATGGGAATCGATTGATGCAGGTGCATCCGACCTCATAGATAAAATCATATCTAAATATACCATATCTAGTGCGTCGACTTCAATAATTGATTTATATATCACCAGTCAATGTAAATTATCAAGCTCAAGGGCTAACACCTGTTCCAGAAAGTGCTCGAGACAGTTATAACAATGATCAGGATCCATAAATCTAGTCGGTCTCTTGATTAACTGTATATAGCTGTAATATGAGGATTGAGTAATTTCCTTAAGCTGTTCAATGTGCCTGCAACTCCCTCACGAGTCTCGACCACGTGGATATATATGTTTATATCGTCGTCTATCTATATAACGTGACCCCAGCACGATTTTCGCATAGTCGTCAGCCTGCGGGAGATGAAAGGAAAAGTTCCTAATGAGCATGAGGAGAAATGGAGAAAAGGTACTTCAGACTACCACCCATAAACATCAAAAGTGAATTCTGTGGAAGAAAAAATAAATCTACTTGAATTATTTTTTTTTTAATTGTAGAATGATAAAAAAAAATTATCTCACTATAGGCATAACTATAGTAAGAAAAATCCGAATCAATAAGAAAAATGTATAATAGCTCATAATAATAATAATAATAATAATAAATGTCATTATAAAATAAAATCTTTTTTTTTAATTTAAATATTTTAGTTTTGTCTAAAAAACTTGAAATATTTTTTTTTTCAATCCTATATAATTAATTTTATTTAAAAAAAAAACCCGCATAAAATTGGGAAATGCTTGTCTATAGAGCAATTTTTCAGATATAATCGTATCATTGATTTACGATGACTGATGATAATAGTCGGAATATAAAGGAGGCTTTCCATATATGTATGACTGGTCTATAGGTAATTATTTTTCCCCAGGATCACGAGTGCGGAATATATATCGCAGGTTATACGAGATAACCGTGGGCATGTGGTGGATAGAATATATGCCTATGACCCTGATGATGAGGACAGAGGCATGATAATAACGGATGTGTATGAGAGGCAGCCAACAATCGGGAGGGTCCCAATCGATCCAAATGCCGGAACTCATATCTGTGGATGTATGCAACAAACACGACGACGCTAGACTTGCACGTGTTCAACAATCGCATGCAGTTATACTTGGAATATTAGGGGAATGGCAAAAATTCAAATGTATTCAACATTTAGCATCAAATACTGAACGACAGTAGATGAAATGCAGCCTGAAAACGAAGAACTGAAGCGGCATAATAGTCCAAGGAAATATCTATTGTAAGTTATGTGAAGAATCTTGAAGAAAAGGTTGGGAACTGTAGCGAATTGACCCGGTGATGTTGAGGAAAGGGTTATTTGCATTTTTAGAAAGTTGAAATTGCAAGTCATAAACCGTAGTTTATAGAGGATATGCTTGAAGCTTCTTGGCGCAACAGAGCGCGAGGTAAACTCTAAAATATTGCTTCTTGTAATGCACTGCATACATCGTTGTTCGCGGCAACGTCGCGAAGAGACCGGACAGGATCCGTCGGGATTATAAAAACCCCAACACGTCACCAAAGACTCTGTGCCATGTTTTTACGTTAAGTTGTAGGATGAGATGTGCCCTGTTCAAGTGAAAAATATTGTTACACACAACACATTGCCATATGTAGTTTAAGAATATGCTGACGTAACAGTGTATATGTGCATCATGATGACGCAAAAAGCCTCAAATTTATGGGGAATAGTGATGAAAAACAGTGTTAAATATTGAGCTTCACGATGATATTTTTTTATAGTGATTTTAGAGTCTCAAAAATACCCAAAAAAACTTCCTGGCATTGCACACATATACATGTATGAAATTAAGTGATAATACGTGGATACTAAGGCAAATAAGATTTGAAACGACAGATTGAGGTTAGTCAGGGACAATAATAAAGGAAGATAGCCGATTGAGATATTGAAACTGTATTGAAGGTACAGAGGAGTAAAGCCGCATGCAATTCCACGGTTGATTGTGCAAGTTTTACAAGTTATCCGATCGCAGGACAAACGGTGTTCAGCCTGATTCCATTCTCAAGCATAGCACTAGTTTGAGAGTTATTGTTACGAAATAGCCAAACTGGCCGACCTGCTTTTCCACACAATTGTCCAACAATGAAAGCGAGTGTACGCGAGATAGGTGATCTGGCTACTGCTGCAAGCCGGCAGTGACCATGTTAAAATTCATCCATCCTCCAGCTTGGAATTTCCTTCTTCAGATGAATTCTATTGTCCCATCAAGCTGAGTGACTCTGGCTGGTGCGACATGAGATCACACGATAATACGGTCAAAATACGACGATTTCGTGTGACAAAAAGATGTCTTTGATCGGCATCAATGAATAATTCTGGGTGAAAAATACAAATGTTGGGTAGAAGGTGGGTTAGTGATAAAAAATTGAAAGCCATTCTTTTCCGCCCGTCTGCAGAAATATCTGATGGAACTGAGGGGCTTCTACGTGACCAGCCAGACGCTGTTGGAATCCCTCAATTATTCCGCATCCATGGAGAGTCTTTTCCCCGAGACATTCGTTCCCAAAACCTGTATCCACTCGACGCGCCGCTGTTGAAGGATTCGATAAATTTCAATGGCCTAAATTGAGCTTCCGGCTGCGTTGGCGACAACGTTTTTTTCCATTCCTCTATCTTTACTTTCTTTTCCATGTCACCCCCGTGAACATTGTTCGCCAATTGATGTCAAACCTGGCAGAACTTCCTCTTGGTCAGCAATCTTTGGGCATGCCTGATAAATCACATTATTCCAATTTATTCCAAAGACTCGGACGTCTATTGACGACACTTATCGATCATCATGAAAAATCAATTCATAAAGCGTTGCTTGACATTTCGAATTGCTATTGCACATGACTCTGGAATCTCTTCAGGATTTTCTGGAGCATCAACAATGATGGTATTTCTTTCGTTTACTTTTAGCAGTCGCTGAATATCCTTGTAAAACTGATCAATCCTCGTTTGAATAGATTCTTCCGTGTCATAAATTGTTCCATTAGCTTCTGCACGAAGCTGCATATTTTCCTCAACCACGTTACGCGGTGCAGAGAGGTAAATTACAAGGTCCGGTGCCTTAACTTTCTTGTTGAAGAGTTTTGCTTGAGCCTTGTTCCTTGGAAAGCCAACAATAAGGTAACCCGGCGAATCCGAGAAAGTTGACATCTTCCTACGAACAGAGTCGACCACGAGATTTGCAGGTATATTTTGCCCCTGCATTATCCGCTTTTTGTATAGCCTGCCACGCTCAGTGTCTTCACCAGCCTCCAATTGCAACAGCTCGGATGTCGTGATAACAGTCAGGCCATGCTGTGCAGCAAGACGTCGACCAATGTGCCTCTTGTTTATCCCAGGCGCTCCAATGATGAAAATGATTGGTGCATTAGGTGTCGGATAAGGATCGCCGTAAACTGTCTCAACGTAATCATAAGCATTGTAAGGATTTTTACAACAAAGTGATTTACAACACGTAGATCCCATTGTACAATTTTTTTTAATTACAATTAAATTTTTTAGTATTTATAAATTTTTTTCCAAGCCAACGATGCACTGAGAATTTAATTTTGATATTATTTTGATAGCTATTGCCTGAACATCGCACAGATTGTCTTGAAGGTTGTCATATTTTACACAGAATAACTATCGTAGCGATGGTAATTGTTGATTTTCATTTATTTCGCGAGTCATTCATTTGATCGTAAAAAGAAAAAAATTTTCAAGTGTGTCTATTCGAATCGACAAAAATTGTGTCAGAAAAAAAAATCTAAATTGTTACCTCAACAGTCAAAATATTGAATTACCTGCATATACAAACGGGTGAGTAAATTTCACACTTGAATTATTTAACAAATTCAACTATTACTCGCCGGACAGTTATAATTACAAATTATTTATTCATGTTCATTAACACTAAGCACTAATTAATTTTTCCTCTATAGAAAAAGCAAGCATTTCATTGTCATTTCACATGGCCTTTCAAGTGCATTTAAAAAAATATATATATATTATTGCCGTAACTCGATTATAAAACATCTCACATGCTTCGCAATTATTTTAAAAATCATAAAAAAATACAACAACAAAATTTTTTCCCGACAAAAATGTGTTTTAGCTGTATTCATGACATACTAAAGTTTTATGAAATAACTGTAAATGATTTTTTTTCTTAGAATTTCCAACAGAAAAACAAGCACGAAGATTGAGGAATAAAATAAAAAAATGGGCTCGACACAGTCAATCTTCTCCAGCCAGCGCATAACACCAGACTGGCTGATGACCGAGGCTAACAGGTTGATTGGGATACTAACAACACTACTGTCAAAAACCCTCGAACTCACAGTGAGCTATTTGGATGCCCTGGAGGATCGTGCCAACATGCAAGTAAGCGATGCGATAATTTCAACTGGAAATAACGTGAAAAATTCAAGTTATTTCTTTGCTACAGGCTACAGTAGTCGAGAGTGATATTAAGGAGTATCTGGATGAATTTTTGAGTCGTGGAGCAGTTGCAAAGGCTTGCATTGCCGAGAGACAGAGTGACATTGATGCAGTGTATGAGAAGATGAAAAGCAGTCTTCTCGAGTGTTACAAGAAACATACGAAAAATTTGAATGAATTGTCTGACGAACGGACGGCTCTGCATGAGGAAGCACTAGAGCTCAAAGGCGAAGCTGAAGAGATTGTCAGAGGTTGTGTGAATTCTGATGATAATATGCTGCGATGCTTTACCACCAAGATTTACGATGTCGCCGAAAAAGTGAAGGTCCTCATGCTACGAATTGAGGCACACTATAAAAGAGAATTCGACATGCGGAAAAAGAGTGTTTTACGGCTTTTAAATTGCGATAGAAAGGCCATTAAAATAGCATACGACGCAAGCTTCTTGATTATTGAAGATATTGAAAAATGCATTCATGAAACCGCTCCTAAACCTCATTTTCAAACGTCCGAAGAAGAAACTCCAAATACATCTCAATCACAGGAAATATAATTTAAAAACAAAATTTTTACCATGGAATATTTTAAAATATTGTCATTCAATTTATAGTTTTTCAGATGATATAAATTTTTTTGTTTTTTCGATAAAATACATGCCAATAAATAGCTTTAATTATTTTTTCCAATGTAAAACTAATTACTTCAAGCAAATAAATCAAATATCAGAGGTGAAAACTATATGCCAATGAAAGCTGTAGACTTCCTTTGGCACTCTAACACTCCAAGATATTTAATTGATTTCACTCGCTTGCACGAGTTGCCCAGTATACACAATGAAATTTTTTAAATGCACAGCAAGAAAAAAAATAAATAAATTGCTCAATATCCTATAATAAAATAAGCTTTCTCGATAAAAAAATTTAAAAAAAAAAATCAATACAATTCACTTCTTCTAATTTCAAATAAAATCATCATTATATCAACGCAATTAATAATTTATAATTTTTATAATTATATTATAGAAATTTTTTTTCATTATTTAAATTTTACTATTGTAAAATTACAAATAAATTTACATTTTCATGCAATTACTTGGAAATTCTTCTTACAAGTTATAAGGATTAATTTTGAGTTTAAAATACTAAAAAGTTTATCAATTGAAACTTTGAAATACGAGTTTTTAACTATATGAAGATAAAAAAAAAATTTTTTTTAATAAAGTGAATTGTAGATGCAAGAAAAACTGAATAAATATCATGAAATATAATACTATAATCATTAAAGAAGAGAGAACAAAAGACCAATACAGAGTCGTTATTTTTTTTATTTTCCCCAGTAAAGTGAGTCGCAAGCGGATCTTGAAAGTTTGATAAAAGAATATCTCTCTTAAGTTCGTCCAGAGTTCGGTAATACCCGTTATATTCACCAACTCCTGGTTCCTTTATCGTCAAACAAAAAAGTCATTAACCAAAGTGAAGTAAAAAAAAAACTACTCAGTAGACAATGCTTGTCGTCGTTTATTTTTTATATAAAAGATGAAGATAATCACTGTACAGAATGGAGTATTTCGTTTATTTGTACCTATGTCTGTTAATGAAAAAGTTGGGTGTATAGACACACTCCATAGAATAGACGAAAGAGTCTCATTAATATAAATGAACTACTAAGACCTTAGACTTGGCAAATTGGTCGACTACCAGTTGAAACCAACTTCCAGGAGTTTAGCCCTCATAACACTTGCTTCACAAAGCCCTAATGAACAATCAAGAAAATCATGATCTTGTGTGAACATTAAATCCTATTTATTTCATTACATTACAACATTATTAATTTCTGTATAAAGATCAACATTACCATAATTTAGAGCTTTTAAGTCACTTGAAAAATCATGTTTAATTAAACTTTTAAATATGTCACTTACATTTTAGACACTAAACCTCAAATTTTTAAAAATTATGAAATATAGCGTCAAATATTTTGATAAACAATAATAATTTCCCTTCAGTTAGGGTAAAGTTCAAAAACCACCCGCAATAATTTGCAACCCCCTAGAGTATCGATTATATGAAAAAATTATGCAGATATGTATATATTATGCTGTTTAAAAAATATCAAAATGATGGGTATGAAAAAGTAATTAACTTAAACTATCAGCTCATTAGAGGAAATAGTTACACTAGTATCTTACGAAAATTGAGAAGCTGCATGAACTAGTATCCAGAAGGAATTTAATTTCTCTTTACTATAGTTCTCGTGAATTCCAGTGAGAAGTAGAAGCTTTGACACGGAGAATCTAATTAAAAGTGACAGACACAGAGACCAAGTTGTATATGTGTGTATATATATAGTGTATACCTTCGTTTTTGTGTACATCAGTAGTGGAGGGTGAGTTTTGTCTCATTAACTAATTACTCTTGTGAGTTCAACATGAACGAAGATACTTGGAACTGTTGGTCCGAGGGCCGTCTTAATCTTTCCCAAGTGTGACACATGAAACAATTATCTCATAGTCTATTTGTCAACTTAACAAAGTACGTTGTCTCTATATCGAAACCATGTAGAAATCGATGCGAGAATTAATTCCAGTCCTCGACACAATTCACAAAATATATCCAACATTTTTATTAATGCCTTTCTATCACTCAGAAAACAAATAACCCGGTTGATAAAAAAGTTCGAGAATACTTGTATCATTCAACAACTCACTAATCACACAATACACCAAGGCGATTCGACTAAATTGCCTAAAAACATTCATTCAATTAAAACAAATTAGTCTTGAAACATTTTCTCGAGCAATAAAACGAATTATAGAAACAATTTAATAACTTTGTGATCATTTCTCGTTCCAGCAAACTAGTAGAGTAAATGTATCTAAAGTTTTTATAAAAATATAAATGGAAAAAAGTAAGAATTTAAATTTTTTTATTGTGAGAATAATTCAACTACCTTTGTAGAATCAATCTAAAATAATACCGTGAGTTTAAATGAAGCATATTCACGACGACGGAATATAGGAACAAGAATATATGTTCTATATACTATACCGCAGGTTCTGTGTACGTGCCGTAGTGAAACCGCGAACAGATTCAACGATATCACAGTCGTGAAAATTAAATTGCATTGCCATATACCCTGAAGCCTCAGAGAGTATAATGGAACGATAATCACGACACTCGAATTTCATTTCTCTCTCGTGCACCTCTATTACAATATTTCTCGGACTCTATATACGTACTATGTGCTCATGACGCCAGCAAAGCTCACAATGACATTGTCACGATGATGACTAGAATTTATGATACTGCTTATATCGTCCAGGACATAGTCGCTCCCTAAATTAAATTCTGATATGTTTTTATTTCAACTCATTTTTTTGTTCACCACACGCGTGCAGACTAATAACATTTTATCTGGGCAATATCTAGATGCTATTGGACGCTATCCAGCCACCAGCGCAGCTGACTAGTATAGTTACAGGAAGTAAATATTCACAGGCCACGAATTTGGCAATATCCGTCATGGCCAAACACTATCTACTCCAAAACGTGAGCTTGATATACGTAAATTATCCATCTAGACGTTATCATTCGACTGGTACGATGCGACAACGAATCGGATTTTCGATATAATTGATCGCTGCTCATCTTTGACCTCTACTAAAGCCGTAAACGGGGGCTAACGGATGTTCGAAACGTGTTTAACCAAGTACCTAATACTTGTACTATATATAGCCCAAGTTTTATGCTGATTTTCGCAGCACTTTCGGGCTGACTGTGGGTCAAGAGGCGTTAATAAGAAGCTGTCACAGAATAGGTATGAGGTACAAGTGGGGTATTCCACTGCTGCTCATGCTAGTCTACCACTTTGACCCGATTTTTTCCTCTAAAGAGCTTTTTTGCAGCCCCCCCAGGCTTTTCGCAGTCCGATACACAGCTCAACATTTGCGCTGTCTCTTTACTTTTTAACTTAAAATGTCAGTTCTACTTTTGCATAAAAATTTATTAATTATGAAATATTTCGATTAAGTCTATTGAGATTTTTTTATGTACTTACTTAATAAAATTTTTTTGTTTTTAATCTTTATAACAATTTTTTTTAAATTTATTTTCTGAAAGGCTGGAAAATCTTTGTAAAAAAATTCCTCTTTAGATTTTAAATATTTATAAAATAATTTAAATTAAATATTTCGAAGCAGTAATGGGTGTCAAGTAACGTCACTTTAATTAACAAATAAAAGTTAATGGCGAACGAATTAAGCTGACGACACAAATTGCTTCTGGAAATCAATTTTAGACATGCCTCGAGGTAATTGAGCTTTATAAATTGCTTCCCATCAACGGATTAGAAGCTCAAAATGTTGCCAGGCAAAATGTAGTTTAAAATATATATAAAATTACGTTATAAATTTAAAAAAATATACACAGAAAACACAACGACGACGACGACGACGACGATGTGACAAAAATAAAAAGTAAAAAATTATTTATATTAAAATATAAATATAACAGACTCTATTAGGCATATTTTTCAAATTTGTATTCAAAGTATAGCATTTTCACCAAAACTCGATATTTGATCAATTTTATCTACGCTTGAATTATTCATCGAATGTATATATTTTATTTGTTCAACTCAAATAATTTTCCATCACACCGAGCTGACATTCAAAGAGCCCCTATTAATGTTTAGCTGTTTTCCCGTTTAAAAAATATTAAAATATTACTCGTACATCAATCGATCAACAACACATGATGCAATCAATGTTATACATACACTTTATAACATTTCTCCAACACATAAAAATTTTTTATTCTCAGATGAAAAACGAAATACCGCGAATTTATTCACTTCAACAACAATTCTCGGTATTTAATCAGAATTTAGATAGAAAAATGTCTCAAAAATTTTAATCTATTTATTCCAAATTATCTTTATCTTCTTTGATCATTTTATTATATTTAATTTAAAGCGAATTTAAATAGACAAAATCTCAAACTATTCGTGTTCAATGTGAATAATAAATAGTTTCTTAACTTTCAGCGGGTAAAATACTTTCGTTAATCAACTATATCACTATGTTCAATGAGGTAATAAGTATTACGAAAGTATTTAGTGAAGAAATTTCACCCCAACAAATAAACTATTTGTTACATCCTTTTGATAGTTATGAATGTTAAAAAAATTATCATTTTTTAATTTATCACTGAATTTATTACCTATTAATGTATTTTTACTGATATTTATTCGAAAAACCTTTTTTAAAATGCGCTCATCGATTGGACATTCACAAATAGAACAACTTACACTATTCGAATCGCGAATAGAACCTATCTATCCGTCCACTCCAATAGTTAACAATGATAAAGAAGGTCTTAGAGCTTGAGCGCGTCACGGGTCACGAATTGGAATCGGCTTTCCATCCACAGGGTATTAGGTTTTAGTTGAAGCTCCTGCGAAAAGCCGTATTTTCGACAGATAAAAGACACTGATTTCAGTTTGTGGTCTCATTGATCTCCCCTCTGCTATTCCTCTTACATAACATGACGTAAAAATAAAAAGAAAAAAATATTTTGAATCATGAAAACGATCAAAGTTCTGTACAAAGTTATTTTTACTTTTTGTCTCGAGGTTTCTCCAAGTGGCAAAGCACTGTTGTATGAGAAAACATGGACGAGAAATAAAGTGTGTACATTGCAGAGAAATAGAGAAGATTTCTCGTGGGATTCAACATACATTGGCCAAATTATTTCCAATCGATTTCCAGCCTTTTTTTTTTTTACTTCACCAATTGACTTTCTTCTTTTCTCTGATCTTGTTGAGAGAGTATCAGAGAGAGTCTATACATCTACTCGGTAATATATACCAGGCAATATTATTTATTATTTATGATATGATAAATAATACATTTATCATATACAAGATCCGATAAAAACATCGCTGCTCTTTTATCAATTTTTTTTTCCTCTCATCTATATTCTCGGAATCATGAGAGAGAATTTTTTTTCCCTGTTATTTTTTCCTTTTAAAAATATCAATGGCTTTAAAATCTAATTTTTAAACCGAATATATAACAGTAGAAATTGTTGAAAAAGTGATTTTTCAATACATATAGGGGAGACTGCACACAAATATATTCAGAAAATTTTTTGTTAAACGGAAATACTGAAAAACTGCGTTAACAAAGAGTATTATAAGGATTACGTAGCTGGAAAAATGATAATCCAGAGGCGGAAAAAAGCTGGAACTGACGTGCACAGACAGACCTAGTCGTAAAAACCTTCTGCTCGATACCTATATGGCGAATCTGTACGTGCCCCGGTGTGCATTCTATGACGAGTCATAAAAGACGACAACGAGAGGAACGGTATGAACGACGACAAGAAAGAGGAAAACAGAAAAAGACGACGCCAGGCTGCACTTGAGCGCCGGTAAACGAATCTCGACATTTGAGAGATTTTTACCTCGCGCAGCGCATCGTCGTGAAGGCAATTATCATATAAATTGGCCAACACTTTCTGTCCATATCTTACGGAACAGTATAATAATCCGGCGGTATATAGAACCGAGATGCATAAAATGCTATGCTGCCTAAATGTCAGCGAACCTGTGCTTATTTTTTACGATCTCACCTGTCGCTCGTTTAAATTTCTCTCTCTGTCTCGCCTCCCATATTCTCCGACGTCCCGGTTGTTTTAGTAGTTTTTTCCAATAAAAAATTTCAAGACCGTTTTTTTTACGACTTTAAACATTAAGACATGTGAAAAGTTTTCTGAAATTACCTCTTTCAATTTTATTGACTTTTTACCGACATAACTACCAAGAAGTTTGTACTATACATTGATGTTATTCTGCGCATTTTCCCTGGACACCTCGTAAAAAATCACGATAACTATTATCGAAGGATAACAACAACAAAAAAATATATAAGAAAAACTTTCATCAACTGCAGATAAAAAAAAATACATAAACACGAATGATATTATTCGAACGTTAAAAAAGCTTTTGCGCGAAAATGACATTGTCATCTGAGATACATTTCACGTCGATAAGTCAAGCTTGCAGTAAAGGTCGGTAATGCAGAAATATGCCAGAAAGTGAGCTTTCGCGTGCGTGATATTGTGAATTAAGCACCGACGAACAGTCTCAATGCTTTTTACCTTCGAAAGCTTTGTCGGTAAAATAGACATCTCACTTGTAGTCGGTAATTTGGACCTTGCGAAAGCTCAACGTTGGCAAACTTTGCAAGCACACGATGGTAACGCGCTTTTCATGATACAATTTTTTCTTTTTTTTCTGTTATATTCTTTTTTTTCATATATAAGTTCTGGTAATGTTTTTTTTTTGCATTTTACCAACGTAGAGAGCTTTTGCGTAAAAAATGAATTTATAAATTTGTGACTGTATAGTTTGTAATATTATATATTTTACTTTGTTCCCAACTTTGTTCAAATCTAGGTTATTGGCTTATAAATTTTCTAGAACTTTGATCATTAATTCTCATTAGTCAGGCGTGTATATGGTATTATGAACGCGCAATGATACGAATTTCGACTTTATCAAACAAGATGAATATATGTACGTAATTAAAAAATCTATGCCTCAAAAAATTCAAATGCTTCAACAAATTGATAAAATTATTACTATAGATAATTTAAAAAAAATCAGATTATTGATATCTAGTAAAAAAATTTTACATCATCATTAAATAATGAAAAAAGTGCAGCTCTCTATTTATAAAGGCACATTAAAAATTTGTAAAATGACGATAACAACAAAAAAAATGACTGCGTTCAATATTAAAATTTTTCTGATGCTTAATAAATTATTTTTAGTATGAATGGGAATATTAAATCTAAGCGTAGTTAAAAATTAAATATAAATGGCTAATTGTCAATAGAAAAAGGTATACATTTCAGCCATTAATCATTTCGCTAAGCTTCTCATTGATACATATGTAATATACACTGATTCGAGTGAATAATATATATCGTCATTTTCAGTTACAGTAAACACGAGGAGCTAATGGAAATATGTTAGCAACATTTTCATTCTGCGCATGCATACATGCATAGCGGCCTTTATAAGCCAAACAAGTCCTTTAATCTGGGACTGTTGCTATCGCTGTCCATTTAAATCCCTACGACACGTGAGAAAGTTTTCCAACAGCTCGTATATAAACGTCAAATACCCAGTTGCACTAGTAACAAAAAGTCGAAATTTAAACGTAACCAATACTTCCACTCAGAGAAAAAAAAATTAAAAAATCGCGCCGTCCATTCAAAATGAACGTTACTCTAAAATTTTGTTTAAACATTTAACTAATCCAACTAATCCAATTTTTTTATTGAAGATTTATTATTTCATGAATTTAAAAAAAATGTATAATCATAGAAATAGCCGAGAAAGTCATTTAAAATTTTTTTAAATTGATTGTAATGTAAGTAAATGACACTTTGCGTAGTGAAATAATTAAGCATTGATAATCAGTCGATGATCTTTGCGTGTAGATCCTCTGCGAATATTAATTAACTGCACACTGTATCAACAACTATCGTCGTATCTAATTGTATTACCCCTAAGGCACGATTGGCAAATCAAATAGGCTCAGAGACAAACATGCAAACTCTGTTAAACACCATTTCGAATCTTCTCCACTCGTATTTACACAGTGAATTTTTTCCCTAAGTAAAAAAATCGGATTAAAAACTATAACACATGAAAAAAAAACAAGAGCTATTAGCAACGAAAAGTTCAAGGTAATTAGAAATTCCGTGGTAAGATTTAAAATTTAAATTTACCAAAGAATTTGCCACATCTCCACGCGGTTTTTGCACAAAAAATTGATGCAAATGCTAACTCAAGTAAAACGTCAATATACACTAACAGAGTAAGTTTTTCAAATTTTTTTTCTTTCTTTTCCCTTTATTCAAATAAATCACAAGGGCTAAAATAATGGGCAAATAAAGAAAGTTTATATCGCAGAGAAGAAAGAGAGAACAAACGCTCAAATCAATTCTCGGTCAGATTTATGCTTAAAAAAAAAAATTTTTTTTTTCCAAAAGTATTGCAAACACCATGAAAGTTATAATCTATTTACGAGGATATTCGACAAGCCGAACTATCCATTGCATGCAAACCACTGTGCGACACATTTACGAGAATTTAATGGCTCTAAGAATAACGGCAATGGTATACCGCACACACCAGTAGGTATAGTATAGTGGCTTGCAAACATAAATATTTGAGCTAGCAGAAGCATTTAATGCGGTGACGTATTTGCATATCCGTTAGCTGAACCATAAGTAATATATACATTAAGAAAATATATACGTATAACTTTTTAACGCCAGTGCACGATATACATATAAATAGTTCAAATTTTATTTTTCCCCCCAACTCTTCAAACAAATAAAATAAATAAATAATTAAACAAACGCCAAAAGTTTTTTTACCTCAATACGTCACGAAAGGGCAAATTTATATAAGCAGTTATAATTGAAATAATGCATTTTTTCCATCTATTTATCATATTATGAAGAAGAAAGTAATTATTAAAGTTGAAATAATAAAAAAATATTTAAATTTAATCATAGATCAATTTTTAATCAATTAAATTTCAATTTCCAGAAGATAACGACCCTAAAATTGATGAATATGGTAAATATAGTTTTTTTTTAACGAATTATATTGAGAATAGTGTAAATATATTTCGTTAATGTTTAAATCGAATTTTTTTTGAACCTGTGATTTCACATTTGCTTATGATAACATGGCAATTTCTGTCAAAAACAGGAAAACGTTAAGTTTACATTTAAATAAATATATATTTATGGCCTGAAAAAATTGCTCTACAGAGAGAAAAGTGTTTTAGTCAGTAGAACTACCCGGATGTGGTCAGACAGGCATATTTATCCCAACATCAAACAAACTCCTTTAATCACGTGGGAATATTTTTATCATAAAATAAATATCCATTAACAACCTCTAATAATCAACATTAATATTTTATTTGAAAATTTATTATTTAAAAATATATTAAAAAAAAATTTAGACTGATGGAGTTTTTAATAAAAAATACTTTTTTTCTCGGTTTCAACCTCTCATATCGGGCAACATGATCCACCCGCAGTATATGACGTAAAACAAAAAAAAATAACACACAATATAGGAGCTCATATAAGGACTATAAAAACCCTCTTGTTCTTAATAAGACTATATGAGTTCAACTTTAATATGTATAAGCATTTTATCTAGATTTAATCCAACCAAAAAGTGTCGACAAACTGTAAATTTCATATATAGTGAAAATATCTCGCTTTAATTCCGAAAAAAAAATAATTATTGTTCCTAAACCATCATGAAAATTCATAAAATAAAGTTTTTCAACGTCTATCAGACTAAAACCTCCATGTTTAATATATAAATTAATAAATTTTGAATCAAATATCACGATTTAATATTCAAAATTAGAGCAAAAAAATTAATTAATTGCTGAAAAAACTATTTTTTTTTTTATCCAAAGACATATATTGAATTAGTATCGCTGAAAATCAACACAATTATACATTTTATCAGTGCTCTAAATAATTTTAATAAATTACAACAGCATATTCTCAAATAAAAATAAATAATTAATGATATTTATTTACGAAAAATTGAAATAATAAACACGATTACCGTTTAATATTGCTTTTAAATATATAATTGGTTTTTATTCACATTCGATTGTGAATCAACATTATTATCACGCTTATCAAAAATATTTATCAATCACAAAATTTTTTAATTGACATAATCAATAAAGTAATTGAATCAAGTGCAAAAATTTACTCAAATCATTAAAATGCATAAATTTAAACGGCTTTTAAAGTAAATAACAAAATTTTTATTAATTTCTTTTTAACAGCTTTAAAATTTTCTAAGAAAAAAAAAATTTTTCGAAATAAATTACAGTTATTTAGTGAACGAGAGAAATATCTTGACAGGCCATTCTTCAGTGCTATGTAATCACAGTAAAGGCGAGGTTAAAGGCATCGAAATACACAAGACTGCCACGTTATCAGCATAGCAAAGAGGTAAACACAGAATAGAGGAATGTGAATACAGAGTAGGGTAAAGGCAAGTTGAGGCATGTTGTGTACCTCTAAACTAAACAGCGGACTTGTGTCTCTAGAGTTTCAACCACTTCTCTGAGTTGTGACTTTACAATGCTCACGAGACCTTAATAAAATGTGAATTAAGCGGCTTAAAGTACTGGAGTCGAGTGCATACAACGTGAGACTGGGTCTAAGTCTATCATCAGCTAACACCCAAAGTTTCCGAGCTAAATTTCATTCAGACTTCTATACCACACAGTGACTTGCATGAAAAGAGACCCATGCATATAATGTCAGTGATAAAACAATCAAATAATTATCTTGAAAGTCATCAACAGATCTTTGAATAAATATTTAAACAATTAATAACACATTTGCAAGTAATGCACAACAGATTTCACAAGCTGAATAAATATTTAACAAATAAATTACTTTTTATTTTATGTAAGATTTAATTATAAAATATTAAATTGAACTACTCATCATCCTTGTGTGGAAGAGAAGAGAGTCTGGTTTTGATAGTCAGGTAACACATGCGTTGATTTGAAGTTTAAAAAAAAAAAAAGAAACTACAGCAAAAACGTTTTCTCATACAAAATAAAAATGTGCACGACAATGCATTGGACTGGTCGTTAATTCGTTGCTTTATTCACTATATATACGAATGAGAACAAAAGTTCACGAGTACTTTAGTCCTATGTACCTGAACCGCGAGAACTCTGACAGAAAAACGATCGTTTTTTAGCGTTTAATCTGGGTTTAAAAAAAATTCTCTGAATATACTTATATGTATGCAGTTGAGAGAACTTAATTATCATATATTCTGTATAAAATTTAAAAAAAAAAAAAAATTCTTTCTCTCTTATATCTAGACAAGAAAATATTTGCATATGATGAAAAAGGGCAAGAGACTTTGAAGCGCAAGCTTTATTGCTTATTTGCATTGGATGATGAAAAAAGCACACTGAGATATCCAGGTGAACGCGCGTGTAGCGTCTTCCACCATGTCCTATATATACGTAGAGAGTGGAAAATAAGATTTTTCTTTTTTTTTCAATTATTCTAAAAGCAATTTTTTTTTTTTTATGATTTAAATTCAATTTTAAGTTATATATAATTATGAAGTTTAGAAAAATTAATAGATAATGTATACTATGTATATGTAATCGAGACATTTGCTTTGTCGTCGACGCTCTCTCGCTGTATACGCAGTACAATTTCTTCGGTAGACAAAGGAAAAAAAAAAAAAAACAGAATGTTTAATCTTTGACAGAGAACTCCTGATGAATGTTCTCGACAATGAAAATATTCTGGATGTTTTTCACGATAGAATAAGTCTAGTAATTGCAATGGTACTCCCTTCATCATCATCATCATCATCATCGACATTATTATTATTATAGGTGCATGAAACTTAAATGGCAAAAATATACCCCCAAAGACAACCTTAACCCCGAGTAAAAAAAATTAATTCATTGAACATACCTCAAGAATTTATATACATTACGTTATAAATGGCTGTCAACCGAAAAAAAAAAAATTTTTGACTTTCAAATCGTAGAATTTCAATGAATGATTAATTAAATAATTAGTTCCTAAACGACATCTGACTATGTGATAAGTGTGTGCGGAATTAAGAAGGGCGGAAGGTGTTCATTGTTTCAAGAAAGCACATCAATAATATTCTCGAGCGAGCACAGGGTGGTAGAGAGGAACAGTAGATTGTGTGGTTTCTATTAAGAAGATATATTGTCAGCCAATATATCTTAGCGTTTACTCTCGTTAACGTATATTAGAACTGCATTTTTAACTGGAGCTATTAATAAGAGCTATATTTTATAGTAGTGAAAATACAAACGAATGAAATTGCTCCATACACATCCACACATATTAATTTTTCTCTCCAGCGAAATTAGTTTTGTTTAGTTTTTAACTTCTTCTTCTATTTTATAGATTTAACGTGTGGTATAAAACTATATATAGTTTTGAGGATTATGGTCCATAAAAATTTAGAAAGAAAAATTATGATATTGCTGGTCTAAATGAAAAAAATGCTAGAAAGTAAAATTTTCAACGCTAAAAGTCACGTACACTTAATGAATTTAAATTCTCTATACATCCAAAAATATCTTTATTGCCGTCAGAAATGAAATACGACTAAAGAACAAATTTTCTTCATCAACCACAACTATACTCAAATAAAAAATTCAATAGCAAACAAAAAGGAATCTAAAACTGACAGACCCGGTGATTTTCTTGCAATGATGTTAACCAAGTTCCAAAAGTAGAGTTTGAAGAAGAAAGTTTCGAAAAAAAAAAAAAAATTTACAATCCAAAAAATCTTCTACAGGAATTCGTTCACGCAGAAATATTAAAAATTAGGATCTCTGAGAATCTAATAAAAGTTCTAATTTGCACTATAAATTCTAATAACTACTATACCCAATAAAAAAAATTTTAACAACGCTTGAAAAAATATTTCGATTAATTTTGATCTATAGTTTAACACCATTTTTAAATATATTTTCCAACCGCATAATATCGAACGATATCCGGTATACAAATGCAAAATGTAAATTTAGCATATCGAAAACTTAAGTATTGACGATAAATACTATTATCCAGTTAAGCTGATAAAAAGTGGTTAATAATCTTCAAGATATATGTTGGTAACGATAGCGAAAGTAAAAGAGAATTAACGTTGTTTGGGAATCTAAAGCAAAGCTTCGAGTAACAGCATAGCCGAACTACTTTATCGTGGGGTTAGAGCGCATAATCTTGCAGCTCTTGTTCGCAGCCTGTTATCACACTAGAGCACTGGGCTTTACGCATTCAAAGGCTCCAGTGTGAACATACACACACTGCAGTAGCATTCAGAGTGATCTTGAGTTAATCCAACGTCTGCATTGGACCAATAGATTCCTTTCCAGTCAGATAAGAAAGTAATAGCACACGAGAAAGAGAGAAAAAAATGAGAACTCACCTAGAAGCGCTTGAAAGAGCTTACTCTTGAAGATCCTGATGACACGTTCAATAGCCAGACGCAGTTGTTTGTCCTGAGGTTTGATCAGCTTAGCATGGTAGTCTTCCAGCAATTCCAAAGCTCTATGAGCCTCTGAAATGCAATAAAAATCACTATTATTCATCAAAATAAAAAAAAAATTACATAATTTTATTATTGTATAACTTTATTTCTGAGAAAAGTGATGATTGAACTTGTTCACTAGATTGGGTAAACGTAGTTGCTAAGCGGCAACACTCTCGGCCTCTGAGTTTTCACGAAAAGGCGAATATCGTCTCCGGTGCAGTTAGAGCTTTATTAAATTTACCCTCAATAAGCAAGTTACCTTTACTACGACGCTACTAACAGAAATTTATAGAATGTCGTCTTGAATATAATTAGAATAAAAAAACCTTACAGAATAATCTATTTCAATCAGATTTACATTTTTTTTTCTCTTCTATTCAATATGTATATTTCAAGAGTATATAAAATTTTGTATTTTCCAAACAAATATTCGTTATTCATACGCGGAAATTAATATAGAAAACGAATTTTTCATCATGTTCCAGATTTTCTCATATACATATGAACCTGACAGAAAAAAAAGACACCACGGAGAGCTTTTTAAATACGCGTGTCAACTTGCTTCTAAGTAGACAACTTTATTATTACAAAAAGCTCTTTTCTCTCAAAGGACATAAAGACAATGGAGTAGTGGGATCGGTAGACGAGTTTCACGACGCGACTGTATATATACAAATGATACGAGTTTTCCTTAAAATTGCGGCTACATATTCTCAATGGCAATAGTGGTAGTGGTGGCGGTGAGTTGAGCAGAATAACTGCACCATACATATTCAGTTGGGAGAATTGAACAAGCCTGTAAGCGGCGGTAAACGACGCGAGAATTTCTTCAACGCGTTGTCTGAACAAATAATGGCGATTGCATCAGCTTCGTGACAACGGAAACCACGGGAATAAATTCTTACTCTCAACCCTCAGTTTATCGTTTTTTTTTTCTTCCTCACAAACGCTTTTGATCGTTACGGCGACTACATATACCGTGAGCTTTAGTCTTCGAAGCAGCAATTTTTCTCCCCTTTCACGATTTGCTCAACACCATAAAACAATGTGACATTATTGAAAAAATGAGTTAAAAAAATGATGCATCATTCAGTTTTGATTCACGGCAATTTTCATTATTTTTTTTTTCCTTCCTTATGATTTTCACGATTTGAAATTGCGAATCATGTGACATTAGATATATATTACTGTGTGATGGCAGAGTGGGAATAAATGGGTCTGAGAAATCCAAGCACGTGCCAAACGCGAAAGGAGAAAGTATCGTCTGGGTCCATAATTCATTGCACCCTCATCTATAACGAGGGCGTGACCCAGCAAATAAAATGATCGTTAACTTGTGATTATCGGTTTCGTCAATTTCCATGTCATATTGCGAACGTGCAATTTCACAAAACCACATAAATTATTATCCCCAACTGAACCATAATTGTATCCGAAAATTATCCGCAATATACAATAAATAAATTCAAAATCTAAAATACAATTTTTTTTTTTTTTCATTTACCTTTGATATTAATTTAGCATTTTTGTGGTTTTTAAAATTTTATAATATTATATTATATAAAGATTAAAGTTTTTTAAGGGTAAAAATTGGAAAATTATACAAAAGCACAGCACATATACCTAATGTGACATCGAAAATCCCAACGGCGCTAAATGAATTAAGAGCCCGATCGTTAATGTCTCGGCCAGCAGAGAGCAAAAGCTCCAGAGACACAAAACATTCTGAATTCAAGCTCGGGATGAGCAAGCACCTTTTGCATTATGATTCTAATGGTTCATTGAGCACAGGTCAGTCAAGGATTATCATAAATTCACAAAAAAAACCGCTTTTATCTACAAATAAATAAAAATTCAAATAGTCATGAAATCACAATACAATTGCCATAAAAATAAAAAACTAAATGAAGTACACCCTTCTAATAATACAATTTCAACATTTTTTTACCGAAGGAAAAAAAATTTGGAAAAAAAAATTTCCTTACCCACCAAAACCAATGCTTATAGTGATAAATATTTACTGGAGCTCATGGAAAGCTCTTCAGAAGAATTTCATTCGAGTGATCAATAATGATATTCCTTCGAGACGACCATGGAACAAACGTAACAATAAACAGCCGCTAAAAAAAATAGAATTTAACCATCAAAAATAATAGTAAAATCAAATCAATAACCAGAGAAGCGGACCGAATATTTTTTTTATTAGGGATGCCGCCGTGACCTTCCTATTAAAGCTGTACAAAAAAACTTTTCCCAGCTGATTCTGTGAAAACATGGGGTGTTCTCTTATGTATGCATTATATATCCATTTGCACGGTGTGCTCTATATAGTCCTATGTATATGGATCATACATTATCATACATGAATATTATATTACGTGAATTTTCATAAAGATTTTATATACATAATTACTTCAATTATCTTTCTTTCTACTGGTATAAAATACACATAATATTAAATTACCATATTATTTGCAGACATACAAATACACTGTTGATGTCAGAAAGGTCAAAAGTAGAAGAGACTAAACTCAATTAAAACACTAAAATCTTTAGAATTTATTGTGTTGAAAGTAATAATTATTATGCCATCATATTTTTCGAATTTGAGATTTTCTAGACGATTTTAAAAAGACGCGAAACGTCACTGTTTCAACTGACATTGTATTTCAAGTCTAGTTCCCTTAAAACATAAAAACAACCAAAATACCATTTATTACCATTTTAATTCATGACCATAGCGCGTTTGAGGAAATTTTTAAAAAGTTAAAAATCAAATCAACACCCCTAGCTGATGATATTATAGTTGCGACAGCGATAGCAAAGAGAGTTGCATGATTGACAGACTGGTCCTAAAATACCATTACTCAGACGTTGGTCAGAATGGTCCTTTGTCAGCTAATGCACCTATTGAGACTTGCCACTTTAGTACAACAACCACTATACTACATCTTAGTAGCGACAATTGTAGCAATGGAAGTTGTGAAGTGGCTTCTCCAGGAATGTAGCATGTGGTGACTGCTCGAGAGTACGTGGACAGCCTAAGGAATCACTTGGTGATTGGTAGGATTTCCGATAACGAGAAAGTAATGGAATCACGTGGCCAAGGAACGTGACTACTATAAGTGTTATTTATCACTGTTTGCTTAGGGTCGACATGGAACTGGCAATTTTACTTCTAATAATGCGCGCTCAACAAGGGAAATAAGTCGATTAAACTTTTGTAAATCTAATATTGGCCATGAGTCGCTTGAAATGACAAGCAGTACATACAAAAACGCATGTTATTCATGTTATTAACGTGAAATATACAATCTTAAAAGTGATCATTATCCATCAGTCAAGTGCGGTATTTTCATCAACTTTCACTCTCATATTGAATAGAATGGTTTATCTCAAACAACGCCAGATGAAAATAGGTATCAACCGTCAGCAACAAATCATACAAGACATTTGGGTAAGCCACATTCACCCACATACTGTCAAATCCACCTGAAAAAATATTTATTTTCTACCCTCATAGTCTTTCTAAAGCAGAAACTACGTGAAAAACGAGCGGACGTTTTCATCACAGCTAAGGGATACTAAGCTTGAATGTTTATTACATGGAAACATTCACAGAGGGTATCAAAACAACTTTATAGAGCAAGGGAATATATAACGAAAATCATCGCCGAGAGAGAATGTATACAAAAGTACTAAGAACATTTATTCTTAGACGACAGTGATCTACCATGAACGCGATTATTCGTCTCAGGGAAAAAAAAAAGAAAACTTTTAGTGACATGAAATATTCAAGAGTGTCTTGACGATCTAGAAAAACCATCTTAATATGTCACACTATACACCTTTATCCAGTTAAAACATTTTTATTACGTCGCTTTATTCGTAATAATTCGTCGCACAATTGCTCCCTGTAAAACCTTGATGCTACGTTCAACTATATATTCGTAGGTAAACGACCATGCGCAATAACAGAGATAATGCATATATCAAATTTTCCCCACACATAGATATTTTCAGGCCAAGCAAATGAGGTCAGAGATACTCTATCGTCTACAATGAAGTATAAGCATGAAATATATCTCATACTCATACGATAATACAAAACATCATTTAAGTCATTTGATGACAGACTTACACATCATGAGATCTATCATATATTTTAATAAATAAAATTTACTGTCAATGCGTCTTGATAAAAAAATTTTCACTCTAGTAATCACATTAAAATTTTCACTCTAGTAATCACATTAAAATGTCGTGTTTTTTTTTCCATTTCCACTAATTTAGTTTATGTTTTATAACAACTTTATTATAGAAAATTAAATTCCAAGTGTCGTGTATTTGAATGAATAATTTTGCCAATAAAAAAAAAATACCGGAAAATTCATCCATGCCCGAGAATGTGGAAATTTTTATTATTAAAATTTGCTGCTTGATTTCAACTGATTATTTTGATCATATAAAACCGATATTAAAAGTAGTATATGTGAGCTAAAAATATCTGACAGCTACAGCGAACAGATAGCATCTGTTGATCACTGATCTCTACATATAATATCTCTATACACTCGTTAGCATAAAAAAAAATTATTTTTACATATTGTTTTATGATAAATGAACGAATGCTGTATTGAATTTTTGTCTCATAAGGAATTTAATATGTATTTTTATAAAAAAAAAAAAAAATTCTCGCTAATACACGAATAGTTGTACGAAAAATTAATATTTTATACCGGATTTTTGACATTTTTTTTTATTTCCCTAATTGTATTAATTAAAAAATTTCAATGATAAGTTTTTTGAATATATTATCGACACAATTACGTTAGAAAATTTGAAGAAAATCAATTAAAAAAAAAAATTTCTCATGCACATTAACTTGATTGCAGTCAATCCTATAAGTTCATTAACGAACTTGACGTCCAACTTGGTTTATTATAGTTTACTAATGGCAAATATACATCTTATCAGCTTTCACCAATTATAAGCACTTGGTATGATGTACTAACATCACTCAACTGATGGCGCGAGCTTCAACCCTGCATATCGTAGGGCGATTGATTGCTTCCTATCTCAATTACTCGATGAATATCAATGATCACGCATTATGAGAACTATACACATATACTGAGCAGCATTAAAATCACTACGAGCCGCAGTTGAAAGCAAGGAAATGGCCTAGAAAAATCGAGTTAAAAAAAATCTAACCGCAGTATTGCCTGTTAAGTTGAAAACCTCGTAAAATTTCCAACACGAAATGTCCTCGGGAAATTGTCTTGCACTCACTTAATCCTGAAACCACTATATGGCAACCCAATTTCACCATCAGCGCGCATATATACACGCCAGATTAACTCACAGTCGTTTTCCTTTGTATTCCGAGGATCTATTGCACCACTTGTCAAATTTTTTTCTACCCAACACATCAATCAAACAACGAAAAAGACAAAGAAAAGTGCATTCTGAGACTTCAGATGAAAAAATTCGTTTAAAGATATGAACAATGTGCTCTAGTTTAACTGAAAGTTAAATTCGCATCATCATTCAAATCACGAAAATCACGATGTGCTATATCTGTAATTCTTTTCATCGAGACATATAACTGTTGAACACGCGGCATGCAAAAGAGAAGTCATGCGATGGATAATTTTT
This sequence comes from Macrocentrus cingulum, assembly GCA_002156465.1. Lineage (NCBI taxonomy): Eukaryota > Metazoa > Arthropoda > Insecta > Hymenoptera > Braconidae > Macrocentrus > Macrocentrus cingulum. The sequence goes on from MVJL01008274.1 coordinate 87,717, forward strand.
ATTCTACAGAGGAGACTCCCTGAGAGAAAAAGGGTCCATAGGAAATGGGAGCTGTCGGGGGATTTTATATTCACAAGAGAATGTGAGTACAGAGAGTCGACAGGAAAAACGTTCATGCATGAGCATTGGTCATCCAATAGGCAGACAGAGGCACATGAGATCTGAAATTTCAGACAAATGCTTAAAAGCTGCTTTTTACACTCGGTACATTGTTGATTATACCTTCCGGCAATAATAAATAATTTTTATTACACCTTTTCTTTTTTAATATAGTTGCTGTGACCTTTCAGAATGCCGCAGCCATGCGAAAGTACATTTTCCTGCATTATTGACCCTTTGCGCATTTTTCATGGACGTACACACCACTGCAGAATGTCTGACATTTCAAGGCAGAGAGAGGCAACTACTACTTCAAGTTACCGTAATCTAAGAGAAAATCGAATTTCCACTAGTCGAAATTTTATCGGATAATAAATATTATTAACCTCACATCATCAAGATGTTTTATATCATTTGTTTTTCTTTTTATTATATTCACAGTGATGATAAATTATAATAATAAAATATTTAAAATTTGTAAAAAACATATTTTTCAATTTCATACAAACAAATGAAAATAAAATTGAATTAAATTGTCACTGGTGTGTATAAAATTTGTTTAAAACACTCGACAGTAAAACGAATAAAATGTTTATATCAATAAAATGAATCCTTTATGAATGCTTCAGTTGTTTAAAAAAATTCTCTGTGGAATAAATATATAACATTGTTTGACTACAAACGAATTTGTTTGCAACAATTTGATCATTTCTTTTTGTGAGAACATATTATGATGGAAAAAAAAGTTATGATTGCATTTACTGCTCGAATTTTGTCTTGTTAATTAACATAATTAACACCGCAATATAAATCAACTTTTTTCAATTGAAAACTTTTTGTTTCAATGTCATATAAATGCAGAGTTTTCGTTGTAATTGGTCGATTAAACGATGCGCAATAGTGCATCAAAAGCATAGAGTGAAGAGTGCTGCTTTGTCATGCAAACTATTCTATTATCTATGACAAAAATGTAAATGGTTACATGTATATTTGTCCACGAGAGAGCCACCATAATTCATTCAACACCTATCATGCCCCTATGAGCAAACATTTAGCCCATATAAGTGAAAGTGCAATAAAGCGGTTAGGTAAATGTTGACAAAATCTCGATTGTCACACAATATCAAAGAACTTACGGTAACGCTCGAGGTACAGAGCAGTCGGTAGATAACAGCACGTGCCATTTTCACCGTGAACGTGTGCATACATTTCTGGTTGAATGTATAATTCGGTACCCAACCCAATTTAGCACAACTGTCGCCACTTTTTTCCATTGAAATTTTCCATGACAAATGACAGAAACCCGTCAACGACACACACGACTCTCGCGCACATTGTCATCACATGCTCCAGACACGGACAGCAAATTACACACAGGATTTGTAGGAACAAAAAAAAAAATTATAAATCCTCTATCACACAAAGGTTCTTCATTGTTCTCTCAATTCAGGCCGCCCACAAGTTTCCAGTATATACTCAATGACTTTGGTGAAAGCATACCACTTAACAAATTGTTTTGCCACACTGATGCAACTATATTTCGATTTTCATAACCCAAGATTGAATAACACAAACATTTCACCCGTTGAAAAATATCTCAGGTTATTTTTTTTTTTTTTCCTTTATTTATCACATTTGCTTTTATACCAATTGAATTTTAGATCAATATGGCTTTTTATCAACTCAGAAACACTGACTCGAGAACAGGAACGACAGGAAATATCAATAAAAAGAAAATAAATGCGAAAAAATTAATTGCATTGCTGATTACAGGCAGCAATTACTGTCAGAAATAATTGATGGAAATTTTGTAGGATTAATCACATTGGGGCATGGGATAAATGCTAGTCTCATTTGTCGATACACGGTCATTAAGCCTGTGGATTTATTAATAGTGACGGTAATATTACAATATAATGAACACATCAAAACACATTTTCATGAGCTCCAATCCATTTTAATTGCTCTGAATGTTGATCGTTATGAGTTAAGCGGGATTTTACGTGATTATAAACACGGTTTTTATCTACGTTTTACTCACAAAACACTGTAATCCTCTGACTCTGGGGGAGAAAAAAGGGAATCGAAAGCCGATTGTCCAAGTTATTTTGTATTTCAGCGATGCTACAGAGCTATATGTGAAGTCACGTACAAAAGCGCCGAGCGACCGAGCAGAGCGACTCGTACTCACTGACTGCCAGTGTCGCCCCTTTGCACCCCCAACGACCGAGCAGAATCCCTGACCCCGCAGCCTCCCTAAACTTCCCACCACCCTCTTCCGAATCATCCAACGCCGCCACCCACGTCACCTCGCGCGTATACACTCGACGCCCAATGTACCTTGGTAACCTCTCTGCAGTCTTTAAAGGGATCTTTCAGACGCTGTATGAGACGACATTCTACGCGAAAACCGCTCAGATTAACGGAGATCAGAGAAACAATGTTTTAAATATGACAATCTTCATGATGCAAAGAAAATTGTTTTCAACTTTTCCAAATTTTTTTCAATTAATTTTATATTTTTTAATAATTTATATTTCAATTCAATTATTTTATTTTTTTAATATGCCTGGAGAAAAAGTATAAAATAAAGTTAGTAAGCCATTTAATTTTATTATTAATAATTTCACAGATTAAAAAGAAATTTTCTAAAAGTTTAAACTCACAATATTGTACTTTTTTTTTTTTTAATTAGAAACTTTTAGTATAGTTTTCTTAAATATTTCATAAAAATAATTTTTTTTTATACACTGCAGTTTAATATACTATATCTAGAATATATTAATAAACAAATTCAAAAATAATGAGTAAATATAATTGAAAGTAATAGCTTTAATAAAAAATTGTTAATCATACGAATTATTTTTTTAATGAAATGCTTTAATTTTTAATAAAATTTGCATTATTAATGTGTCTTTTTGTGCTTTATATAAAAAATTCATACCCGTGCAATTTTCCATTATCAAAATTGTACATCTGCGATAACCACTCAAAAAGAGCCTTATTGGAATCCGAATTCCCAATAGAGTTTATAATTTGACAGCTATTGAATATTCAAAAACTAGAGCTGAATATTGAATTTAACGTAATTATACCGATCATAAATTTTTTTTCTCAGGAAAGTTTAGCTTTATTTGAGAACAAAAAAAATTTGTCCATTAAAAAAAAATTCGCAATTCATAACCGCAGAGTGCTTCCACGTTTTGTGGCAATATTCCATAATATATTTGAATATTTTATGCACTAATGACAAAAAAAAAATATTTTTCTCCACGTTGTACCATCATATGATTGAAAATTAGCTAGATTTTCAAATATAACATTAATGATTAGGTCAACCAAGATGACAACACTGTAATTTGCTGTTTGACGATGTTATATTCACCTCTGTTTCCATTTTAGATCCAAATTCCACAAGACTTTCATGCGAAAAGTGCAAAAATTGAAGAGGAAGGAAACCAGGGAATGAAGCATCCGATTGAACCCTCAAGGAACGTCCCTCAAGTCCCGAGAGCAAAGTGAAAAAAAAGAAGAAAAAAAAGTCCTTTTCATCGCGGGTGAGAGATGCCTGGAGAAATGGGCGGGCGTATTAGATCTTAGCAACCTAATGGCTTTTACGCCTTATTACTCGTCATTACTCTGGACCAACGACATTTTTTCCCAGCCAAATATCGAGCCGACAGCTATGATAAAAGGTTGTTCTCGCATACTATCCAATAAAAAATATCCTCAGCCACATAATTGAATTACCATGAAAATAGAAAACACGATTTAACTCGAAAATCAATCGTTTCTATACCCAACTACAGTCATAAAAATATATCGTGTATTTCAATTCGAATGAAGATATCGCATACAGATCTAGAATTACAATAGAAATCGTACGACAGATCGACTGTTGCAGCACTTGAAACTTCCACTTCACAAAACTTCATCGTCCACGAGAGGTCTTCCACTCAAGTTAGCACATCGTTCAACATGGCGGAATCAAACCAGAGCTTTTTACGCCCGATGAACCATCAGTAAGTCCTGATCAACTCATCAAATTCATTAGAATTCTACTTCACCATTTACCATAGAATTACCTGAATTATTTAATTACCCAACAAACGTTTTATACGAACGTGAAAAAAACATTGTATCAAATCAGGAAATAATAAATCCATGGACAAGTAAAGTCCACTCGACTGAAAGACACAGGTGAATAATCCCAATATCAATATTTAGGTATGCATGCATTGCCACATGTTTTTATCATCCATACGGCAGTCTGCAGCATCGAATAAATATGGATACTTAATTAAAACACTTCAAAAAAAAATAATAAATGCCCCACTTATGATAAGTAAAATACGATTGTCAAGATTGTGAGACAATCTGCGCCATGACATGGATTTCTAATTATATATGTATGATAAGCAACTACAACGCTCTTAATAGTCAGTGCTGATGGAGAGCTTCAATCGACATGAGTGATTAACGCTCGCAGACTAGCTGAAACTGTGTTGCTTTTAGAATTAGTTAAATGATATAAATTGCTGATTAATTTAATTATACTTATTGTATCGGTTTATCAGAAAAATGAACAAATCATCAAATTGGTGTAGTGGTACGTGGCCACAATGGCTGGCTGCATTTCAAGGTGAGTTTATAAAAACATCAAAATTTAAACAAAATTATAACACCTGTAAAAAGAAGTTTTACGATTTTTTTCCAAGTGATATAACAAGTGAAGTGTATTTTTTTTAAAAAATTAATATTCTTATACGGAAAAACCCGAGTCGTAAAGTCAACTGCTTTTCATGATAATTTATACTTTTTGGGCTAAACGTTTGCTCTATTCGAATGACGGATTGTGTTGAGTTTACGACAGATATCCAACTAAAGAAAAAATATAAATAGAATATTTATTAGGTGGTTTTTTTCTCACTCACTGATCCAGTATTGTTCCCTACTAAGAAAAATCCTAATTTACCTATATAAAACCTACCAAAATTTTCACACCTACGGGGCTTTAAACCCAGAACCTACAAATCGAGAGAAAACGCTAACAATATATGCCATGTTTATTTTGTATGCTGCCAAAATTTTTTGAGAAAACCGGTATTAAATTGTCAAGTGATAAAATATGTTTTTATAATTTTTTTCCAAAAGTTTAGTCTTTTCATCTATGTAAAATTTACTTATTTTTACAATAAAATTTGTACTCATGTCCGTCGACTAAAATAAGTCTGAATATATGTAAAAAAAAACACTGATTCAGGTTTTCCTGTGATTAAGAAACGACAATTAGTCGATGATGAACTTTTACGTGTATTAAAAAAATCTGTTTTCTACAGTATTCCTGATGGCAGTGATGATGGGCTTGGTTACCGGCTGGACATCACCATATTTAGCAAAGATGACTAAACCAAATTCATCATTTCCAATAACCACAGAGGAAGCCTCTTGGTTTGCCTCACTCATAAATATCTCTCGACCAGCAGGAGCAGTTTTCGGCGCAATATTCACATCATTTATGGGCAGTAAACTAGCAACATTATTCATTGGTGTACCCTATGCTCTTGGATGGTCATGTTTCCTAATAGCAACTTCAGTGCCGTCATTTTATGTATCTCGAGTACTAAGTGGCATAGGCATTGGCATGTTCTACAGCTCATTTCCACTCTATATTGGTGAAATCTCAGATCCAAAGATTCGTGGAGCCCTGATTTGTACAGTTATGCAGGGTCTTCTCATGGGAAACTTGTTGGGCAACATAATGGGAGCGTATTTAAATACTTGGATCTATGCTACCATATGTCTTGTGCCTAATTTATTTTATTTAGCTGCTTTTTTGTGGATGCCAGATACTCCACATTTTTTAGTATCTCGCAATCGATTGGATGCGGCTGCTAAATCAATTGAATTTTACCACAGAAATTGTGATACCACGGCAGAACTTGAATCACTTAAAAAATTTATGCAAACCAATCAACAATTAAAAGTTTGCGATATACTGAGAAGTTTTAATACCCCAGTAAACCGTAAAGCCATATGGATTGTTAATATTGTATTTATTTGTGTGCAACTGAGTGGCCTATTTACAGTCAATGCATACTTAGAGATTATGTTTTCTAATGCGCGAGTAACGGTTATAAAACCATCACTGTTAGTCATTATTGTAAGTGTTTTGAGCATTTTATCTAGCTGGATGGGTATATATACGAATGATAAATTTGGACGGACTATTATGCTGATAATTTCAGCTCTGGGTGTAGCTATTTCCATGTTTCTTTGGGGGCTTAATTATTTACTGTTAGATTTGCACTATGACAATGCAGATTTTCAATGGATATCAATTGTTGCAGCGATTGTATATCAAATAACAATGGCAATTGGACTGATGCCCGTACCAACGACTTTGATGAGTGAAATGTTTGCCCCACAAATCAAAAGTGTTGCTGCGTGTATCACTAATATTACCTCGGCACTCTTTGCATTCGCTGCAAGCCGAAGCTATCAACCTATGGTTGATGCTCTGACAGCTAAATATGTTTTTTGGATTTATGGAATACTTATGATTGTTTTAGCAGTCTATACTAAATTGTTTATTCCAGAAACTAAGGGAAAAACTCTAGCTGAAATTCAAAATATTTTGACATATGATTTAAAAAAGAAAAAAACAATATCTCATGATAATGAAATGGAAAAAAGTGTTGAAAACTGTTGATAAGTAAAAAAAAAAATTTTTTTTTTTTTTTTTCAATTTTTTACATCAGCTATTAAAAGCTAAAATAAATTTGTTCTAAAAAAAAAGTATTTTATCTTGATAAAAATTTTATACTCAATGTATTATCAATAGAGCACCACATTTAAAATGAATTAATAAAAAAATCTGAATCAAGTCAATGAGAATCATATTAGCACAAAAAAAGTTATTTACTAATAATATGAAAAATAGTATAAAAAAAATTTATAAAAATTCTAAAATATTCTGTCAACCCACTGTACTGCTGCTGAGATATATAGTGACTATATATAACATAGAATGAGCTAGCATGTTTTAATATATGATGATAAAGAGATTATGAAATTTACGAGACGAATTTTTTGATTAAAATGTTTACCTCACGATGACAATAATCTATAGCTCGTTGCCCAATGTTTGTACTTATATGTATATAGATGTTCACAATTCAATTAGGGAATTGGAGACGGTCAACATCCGAACTTAACGGGTAAAAGTACATATGTAAACACCACTCATCAACGATGACCACAGCTCGATTCTGAAAATCCACGAGGTTTCTACAGTCGAGAGGCGATTGAACTGAGGTTTTGCCCTCGTTCACTCGCGTATTCGCTGATAAATTCTGTACAGAGCGCGAGCCAAACTCACTGAGTAAAATCAAATAAAATCAATTGAATGTATATCTTTGGTTCTTTATCCAAACATTCAACTCCAACTGCATTCTAATCTCATTAATGGACGCAAAAGAGAATTCTTATAATTTTCCACAGCAAAAAAAAAAAACTATTCCCAAACTATAATTTGACATAAAATTTTACGTAGTAATTTTCTATCGAAAAATCATTATATTAGAAATTTTCTCAGTCATGGTAAGTATTTACCAACCGGAAAAAAATAAAAATCAGAGAGAAAATAAACAAAAAAACCACATCCAACTAATACTTTTTTTTTTCTACACTCTGACGTAAATCATCGTAAATTTTCTCCGCTCGCATGGAATAAATGTTTTTATATTAATCATATCTCAATGTATATTTGCTTTAATACGCGTGTAAATTATTCCAATAACTTTTTGATGAATCTGAGAAATTCATTGAGTAAATAAAATAAAAATAAATCAAAATTAAGCAAACTCATTACCGAAAATCAAATTCATTCATAAAATATCCACTCCAATAAACTCATGTTTATTATATGTATACTTCTTGAATGAGCACTATAAGTAAATAGCACCTGTAACAACATTTGTCAAATTTATACATAAAATCCAACAACGACAAAAAATGTTTATGATTTTATCCGTAAAAATTTATATCCAACAAAAATGTCATAGTCATATCCTAGTTCAAAAAATCAAAGAATTTAATATTTTTCATTTCAATCCTGCCACCGATCATATCTACTGAGCCTCGGCATTTCACGAGTCAAAAATGAATGTCATGTCACACAAATCCAACGATTATTTGTAACACGTACACAAATTATAACCTCGCAATAGTACAGATTAACATATTTCCCACCACTAAAACGACATTTCAGCAGTTGTATCAACTACATCCACTATCACCACATATTTATCTTATCATGCGTGTACATATGATCCATGTTTAAAGCTTTGTAACATTAAAATATACACTACAGAAACGACGTAGGTACAATATAACGACAAAATGATGAAACAGCAGTGTGACTAATGTCATTCGGGACGTAAATTCAAGCAGTTCAAGATGTTCTGGTTGGAAAAAATAAAGGCCAAGTGGCCCCAATGGCTGGCAGGGTCTGGAGGTAAGTAAAAATCAATATAATACTAAAAAAAAAATAAAATAATTCCAACATTCATCTGAACTGTTATAGTTAGCCTATTCCTAATTCAATTGGGAATTTCCGGTGGCTGGGCATCACCATCCATCGCAAAATTGACAGCTGATGATTCTCCACTACCAACAAGCCTTGAGGAAATCTCATGGGTAGCTTCGATAGTGAACATAGGACGTATGCCAGGTGCAATCGCTGGGGGAACTTGTGTCTACAGATTCGGAAGTAAGACGAGCATCTTGATGTCCTGTCTGCCCTATGCTGTTGGCTGGATCTGTATGGGATTAGCAAACTCCGTAACGTGGCTGTACATAGCAAGATTTCTCATCGGCATAGGACTCGGAATGGGCTTCAGCTGTTTTCCTCTGTACATCGGTGAGATAGCAGACCCAAGCATCCGAGGAGCCATTGTCGGCATGGCTCTGAGTGGCATGGCTCTAGGATATGTTGTAGCCTCTGTGCTAAGTGCTTACTATTCTCTTCAAGTGTCCAGTTTCATTTATCTAGGGCTATGCTTGATGGCCATTGCGGTGTTTGCGTACTTGCCTGAATCGCCCCATTATCTCGTGCGTTACGATCAACTGCGCACCAAACGCTCTATTCGTTGGTATGACAGACACTGCGACGTCGAGTCCACCTACACGTCTATTCAAAAGTTCGTAGAGAGCGCCAACTCTCTGAGTGTCTTTCAACAGTTGGCGCAGTTCAAGAAACCGGAACTGAGAAAAGCCACTTTTGTCATCGTCGTTTTGTACATGTTCATGCAAATGAGCGGTCTGAATACCATTTCTTTCTACGCCGAGTTAATCCTAATAGAGGGCAAATCCACCATCATAAAACCAGCTCTAACAGTCATTCTTTATTCCATCGTTGGGATTATCGCTTCGTGGATATCAATGGTCCTGATCGAAAAGTTGGGACGTCGAGTACTGATGAGTGCTTCAAGTATTGGCATTGCAACAGCACTAACTGTCCTAGAAATACACTTTGTTCTTGTTGATGAAGGTGTTAATCCATCTAAACTTCAAGCTCTTCCCATTATTGCCCTTTTTCTCTTTCAGTTTTGCAGTTGTGCTGGTCTTATGCCAGTACCTAATACCGTACTCAGTGAGATGTTTCCACCGTCAATCAAGTGTTTAGCTGCCAGTATTGCTAGCATTGCTTCGGCAGCTTTTGCCTTTTTATGTAGCAAAAGTTTTCAGCCACTTCTCGACGCACTTGGACAAAAATACGTCTACTGGATTTATGTTGCTATTATAATAACTGCCGTGCCATTTTCACTGTGTTGTATGCCGGAAACAAAAGGCAAGTCACTTCAAGAGATCCAAGACGACATTACGAGAAAGAAATGAACTGAATTATCAGTGTACAGCAACAGCACTCACCTTTATTACTGCTGAGTTTTGTAATAAAGCGAGTTCAATATACAATACAAAGACTTTGTACAAAATAAAGAAGATATTACACACAATTTTCACTAATATAAAATACTTGTCATTTTATGAATAATACTAAGTTTATATATTAGGAATAATTGTTGAATCAGTAATAATATAAAGCTCTCATCAATCATCTCTCAGCAATTCATTTATCTCCACGCGCGTTCTATGATTATATACGTTCGTTTATTGATTGGTATGGTCGTCTGTTATTACCAAGCGGTAAATTGGAACGATTACGCCTCTCCATCTGTTTAATGAACTCATGCAGTACTATAGTCTGTGAGTGTGGTATGAATTTTTAAAAACGCGGACTGAAATAATATTCAAACTATACAGCATGCTGTCATTTAACTAACATGTTCACACACATCATTCGTCGCGTATACCCAGTCAATGAATTACTGCCTTGCATGCGGCCAAAATTTCCAATCTGCCGTTTGGGTGCACAGTTCAAGTTATACGTCATCGCCCAAAGCGAAATACACATATACAGGCAAAAGAGAACAAACGGCATTGGTTGGCCGCCAAGTCGCGTATATGGGTTAACAGGGTGACCTGAATTTTCTATGGGAGCAACTTCCGTTAATCATAATCTCGACTCTCTCCTGCATCTATTTTCATTGCTGACATATTCACTCTGTTTATCTACATGCGCATGTGTCAAACAGACTGGTATTATGTACGATTAATAAGGATATACGAAAAATACAACGGCAGCTCGAAGTTTCTAAATTGAAATCAAGCCAACTGCAAGTAATAAGTCGCTTGAAAGGGTTTAAACACTTGGTGAGCTTTGAGCTGTGTGTCGAATGAGGGCAGGCAGACTCGAGTGAGACGCAGAGAGAACCAGCCACTTCGTTTCTCAAGTGCCTTCACTTCAGGACTATCCAACTTCCATCAGACGAAATGCTGTTAGCATGAAGTTTCCCTGGCAATATTTCCACGTTCAAACTTATGCGTAAAATATATTCTACATCTATACATTTGTATAAGAAAAACCTTCCTCGAAAATTGCTATTCAGTATAACAGAAGATGTACTACTCTGATGCAGAAAGGGGCAGAGAGAAACAGAGGGATATATATAGATGAAAAGAGAAGTAATAACTTGCTGAGGTTTGAAAAAACTGCTGAGCCCGAGTGCACAAGGTGCCACGCGGGTTAAGCTATTGGAAGATCGTAAATCGAGGGCTAGTTTTAACCCTCATCCCCTCGAGTTTACTCCGGTAATCTCTATCACTTGTTTTTTTTTTCTTCGCCAATGGCATCATAAGAAACTTTGTAGTTTAAAATTTTTCTTGAAGTAGAGCAAAGTAACTTATTTTCAAGAACTTGAAGAAAAAATTATATTTATCTTCTTAAAAAAATTATCTAAATATCAATAATTTCATAACTTTTTCGATACCTTCTACACTCTGGATCCATCCATTTATTTGAAATACAGTGCAAAGCTGATTTTCCCAGATAGAAAAAATAAATTTATGATTAATCAATCATAAATTCATCTTAGTAAACAGAAATGACCATTTGATTGACTTTTAAACTTCATCGTTTATATCAAAAATGAATTTTTCCTGAAGGCTGAATTTTTTATGTATTTTTACTATATACACAAATAAAAGTACATTTACATCAAAAAATTTCATCAAATATTCATTTTTCTTCACTAAGATTAATTCAGAATGTATATCCATGATAAATCACTTTGTCACTCGTCATTAAACATGTATTTTTTTATCTCAGTATAGACAACAGAATTCAGCTAATACTCATACTAAAATAATAATTCATCTTGCAAGAAACTAAATCCAGATTATCAACAAATATTTTTGCACAAGTATTATTAAAAATATATTTTTCTCAAGTGTTTATATACTGTGCAACTTTGATCTGCAAGCTAATGGGACGATGAAGGCAGCTCCCGACAAGGTGGAAAGATTCATAGCTACCATTATTCACGAACGATTTAGCCCCGGAATAATGCATACTGTATAACCTATAGGAAGTAAAGATATAAATGAGCGCAAAGCCTCTGGAGGCCTGGAATATATTCAAACCTTCTGAATTGCATCGAAGCAAAAGTTTAAGTAAGTTTTTTTTCAAATTCACTTCACACATTGGACACGTTCAATCCACATATAAAACGCTTTTAAATTTATCATAATCATTCACGTAAAACCGTCAAATAAATAGTTTTACATAAATCAATCTTTTTTTTTTCTCTTTCCAACAGGCAATAGTTATTAAATTTTTATAAATTATAAAATTTACTGATGTTAACCATCAAAATGACGTTGTGTCTACTGAGAAAAATACTTTCAATGACAAAAAAACTAGAAAAATTATATTATTTCTGTATTATTGGATGAGAAAAATCTAAAGCTCATATGGGTATACCACAAGAGGTATTTTTTTCTCGTTTCCAGGCGTAAATGTCACATTTTCCAGACGTAAAATATGTGCACTGGTCAGATGGACTAAAGTGATGTAGGCGCACAATCCCACGGGTACCATTCACACTCTCTCAACGATAATCCAGCGCACGCGGTTCGCCAAAGCAAAGCAGTTGGATCGAGTATGCATACGTACGATACAGCCCCTTGGTCATAGACATACATATGCCAACACTAAAAGTCAAGCATAACCGTTAGAAACTCGATGGCGATGGCACGCGATGAGCAACGTGCCCCTTGAGCACTTTACCTCGTGAATCTACGTGTACTTTATGAGCGCGCATTGTCATCAGATGTTTCGCTACTGCTATAAATGACCATCATCCACATGACAAGTGATCGAGCTGTCGTGAATTACCACGCTGAACAATAGCCCAACTTGTCATGTGCTAATTGTTTAGCATGTTGAACCTTCATAGACCTCTGTATCACTGTGTGAGATTAATTTTCACTAGATCCACCATGTAAAATGATCCAACTAATACAAACGTTAAAAACGTCAAAAAATCATAAGAGAATTCGAATAAATATTCCGAAAAAATACTATTAAATCATGTAGGAAAATTAATAAATAATTTTCAATGGTTATAATACTAATTTAACTCATACATAAAATTATCACAAAGTCAGCCTAAAACACGTGCGCTATCAAGCAAGTTATTTGCAGAGGGGAGAACGTACGATATATAATATGAGTTCATCCTCTCATTTCTCTCCTCTGAACACGACTAATTGTAAGTAATTTCACGTCATTACTCTCTGCGTTTATATATGCACACGAGCAATGCCTGTCACACCATCATAATTTCTCCTTGGCGAGAGAGAGAGAGAGAGAGAGAGAGAGAGAGACGTGCGGCATACGCGCGCGCAAAGTCCTGCGCGTACTCCCGAAATTACCTCACGAGAGTCGTCTTCGCCTACGGGAGAATATCGTGATGAGGAGAGACTGATGAGAGAGTAATTCAAGCACGGTGATGGAAATGTAAACCCACCTCTACCTATATCTCCAAAAAGCCATTGCACCCATCACGACAATGCACGTGAAATTTCCAAATATATTAAATCATTCTCATCTCATCGAGATTTTTATAAAATTAGATTTTACTAACGAGAAATTTTTGGAATTAACTTTGAAAAATTTTCATAAGTCATTTTCTAAAAAATCATTCATTATAATATTTTCAGTCTTATTTGAAACATGAAGCAGAAATTCTAAAAATTTTGGGCAAATTTGATGAATTATATGTTGAAAAATCGTGACAGGAAATAAATACTAGATGTAATTGAATTTCTCCCGATATTATATCACGCTTATAAGTTATAAATACTCATCTAAGTATAAGAGAAAAGTTTCGAGTTTAACGCGATGGTGCATCGCGAAAAAATTAATCTGACGAAATTATATGCGCGATATGAACTTGAAAAGACGTGATGCAGAGGCTTTGAAATTCATCATCAGAAGTAGCATCATCTTATCGCGTGCTAGGTTATAATCCAATGCTATATATATAATTTAATAACACGAGGACGAGCATAAGTCACAAAGATATGAACTTATTAACAAATAACTAAAGAACAAAAGGGAACTGGACGAGTGCATCTTGCTCCCGAACAAGAAACTTGATCTCTAAGGATGTGCGCTATTTTACTGTGCACAATACCTGCATTAAAGTTCCTCCGAAGTATGCCTGGAGGACAGAATGCTGGTGCAATTTTCGCTGACGACTCTGGAACGAGGACGAGGCACTCACCTGAAACAATAAAACAACAAGTCAAGAACTAGGAAATCATTTCACATAAATGTTTCAATTATTTTCTAATATATCTCACTCTTATAATACATAAAAAAAAACATTACTGTACAATATGCTAAAATTACAAATTTGTCAATCCTAAAAATATAACGCAAACGCAAAATAAATTTATATTCCACGTAGGGAAAAAAAAAATAAAAATATGAAAGTGTAATATAAAAGATTTTAAAAAAAAATAACTTGACGATTTACAAGTAAAAACAAAAGAATGCGAACAGTCAGGTCGGATAGAAGATGAAATAAAAAAGTGATATGTAATCCCAGACAAAGGCATAGAAGACTCCTTCACAACACCAAATGCCACACGAAATTCTTTGAGATAAGAATTTCCCTTTTTTCTACACTCGTTAGGAATGTTGTTCTTGCAATTAGAGGTTTTGCAACATAATATAAAATCGGATAATGTCGCTGGTATTTTTTTAACGTAGCACAAAAGGGAGCAATAGGGTGGTGGGCGATCGATGTGGTCCTTCATCCAAGCAAATGGTGCAGTAGACAAGGCAGGCGTGTTTGGAATTGCTGTTCTTCGACGCCTCACTGTCTCTTCCTATACTCAACACACTATATCCCTGACCCACTTATCTGATGGCGAGTATAGCGATCGTATTTGCGCGCTCGACTTTTATTTGAAAGCATTGCCAACAAAATATATAGGGCTTTTCTACCCCTATAAAATGCCTAAATCACTGGAAATTTATATTAATAATTACTACATCCTTTTTATACATCTAACTATATACGAAAAAAAAAAACTAAAATGATCATCAAGAAAATCTAATAATGAATGAAGTGTCATGTTACATAAACTGCAATCACTGCCACACAAATCAACACATTCAAAACAGTCCGACGACCTTCCAAACAGTGTGTCCATGACACGTTTAACCAAGTAGAAGAGCAAGTCGTAAGTTCAGGAATTGGCTGGGAAGTGAACGAGACGCCGGCTAGTGCCCATTGCACCTGTGCTTCATTACTATTTCCGTACAGAATAGCTACGTCACGCGACAGCATGTAAATATATCTCAAATATACGTCATTAGACGCTTTGACCTGGCATACCCTCGGCTCCCTCATAACAAACGCAAAGAACGTCTACGTTTTTTTCTCTCCTTGGCATTGTAGGCTGAGTTAATAACCCACTTAGCTCTACACAGCATCGCTACCCGAGCATTTAATGTCACAGTCACCTGATGGCATTTAATGAAATTTCTAGTGATAATGCCAAGCTTCTAAATTAGTATATTGTCTTAAGATGCATAAAATATTAATATAAATTATTTATGCATACTAATAATTCTGCTACAATACCAGGCTAAACAATTTTCAATAAAAATGTCAAAAAAACTGTCATTAAAATGATAGCAATAAAAATTAACCATATTTTTTGATGAAAAATGTATGTAATGTGCTCCCCTTCGTCATGGAATTTTTTGACAGTAACTTCAGAGTTGGAGAAACACTGAACAACATCAGCAACCCTTTGGCGTCATTTTGAAAACCACTGGCCACCCTCTAAACCCAAAAATTATAAGAAATAATTACGCAATATATTGTTAAATGTTTTACTTCGCGATGATATTGTTTTTATAGTTAAATAAAAATCCCAAAAACACCTGAAAAAATTTTCAACTCTCCAGCATCGTTTTGACGACCATCATCTATCCTCTATCACTTTAATTCATTCACGTTTTAAATTATCAGCCACAAAAAAAACTTTGTAAAACGAGTAACTCGCCCAACGAAGAGGGCGTGCACGTTTAATCATAATTACCCGACATTACAGGCATTAATTAGTCTTAAATAATTTTTTTAATCACCAACAAAGGAGTTCTATTTAGCTTTTTCGAGCTGAAGAACACTTTTCTGAGGTTGATCGTGTAAAATAAATCATGTATTTAATGCGAAATAAAAATACCTCAGATTATAAGGTAGTAATTGGATTATTTAATAGAATAGGTAATGAAAAAACCGTTAAAATATATTAGCATGCTGGTGAAATAAAAAAACTGTGGAATTTTCTTAAATGAAACGGCTTGTAAGTTGATGTTTAGTAGCTATATGCTGAAACTAGTTAAAGTCGTCGGTTAAGAGTTATTTTTTTTTTCTGTATACAAACTTCTTTCCATGAGCCGACCGATCCCGTTTTTTAATCTTCACTAGCATAGACCTCTCGTGAACTGCTGCTGCGTATCGAGTGAACCTATTACAGCCGAGCACAACACTATCGTTTGTATTGCATCGACGTTATACCCAGCGAAACGTTCACGTAAAAGTTGCATCTGCAACGATGCTTTCGAGCTTCCATTAACAAGCTACACTAGTACTATAGTTGAAGAGGGACTTTTCGTAATTACGAGCTGTTGATAGTCTGTTTTTTTGTTCATTTTTAAATTCGCTTCACTTACTCTGTTGCGAAATTTGATTTTCGTTGTGATTGACCGATGGTCGTATAAAGTGGTTGCGCGAACGGATAAAATCAAACCATCATGTCAACAACTAATTGAATTCTGTTTAATACTTGCAACTACGCATCTATCGGAATAAACTAGACCCTTTTAAATAATCAGTAAACTCTATAATGATATTGACAAGCGCTATATGCACATTTAAACGTTGAGCACATGTCTGAAAAATCAAAGTCTGCAAGCTCCACATATCAATCCATTAATGGCAACAAGCATTTACCCAACTAATTCTATTTGTAATCAAACTTTTCAGTGGAAAATTTAACGAGTAACATTGAATGTTTACAAATTACCCATGTTATAAATTTGAACATTAGATTGAACATTCAATTAATGCATGAAAAACTTTTAAGTAAATGCTGAATTAACATGCAAAATCAATATTCCACTACTCATCGATAATAAAGTTAGTAGAGAGTTTTTAAAATACTAAAATATATTATGATGCACTTGTTTTTATAACATAGATTATATTTTTATCTCTCATATACGTAGATGGGAAGCAATTTTTATATATACTTTATGTACTCAACTGACCCATTTAATACTATGCATAACATAAAAATTCTTTCAGCATGGAAAAAATATTTTTAATATCTCGTATCAGAACAATTATTGTCAGACGTAAATATAGCTAAAAAAAATGCCATTCGGCAGCCGGAATGAAAGTAAATTTCTTGTTATTTATTGTATTCATTAAAATCACACTAAAATTATTGGTTTTTAGGTCTGCTTAATCGGTTATCGAGGCTGTAGACTGTTAGGACCGACAAATTTAGACATTTTTTCACGCTGAATGCAAATAATCGACCTGCTTAATCCGTAAACTAATTTTTCCCACTGTGATATCACCCAGTACAGCTGAGTCATTTGATAAAAAGCCCTCAAAGACGAAGAAAAAAACGAGATAAATTTTTTTTTACCCTCCTACGTCGTTTTTTCAAATGACACCCTATTTTCCTAGGTTATGGATTTTTTGATACCAGACACGAAAAACACAAATAGTCGGTTTTTTTCCACCACCATAAAGTTGATATTCAAGTCGTCATCGTATTGGTCACAGTTATATATTCTCTGAAATATCAAATATAAGCACCCACATGTATACAATACCTTAGTAAATACGAGCATCATATAGTAGTTGGTGAACATAATATTTATGTCTTAATAAATAATATGGCGGTGAATGAGTGCATAGTATGTGTATAGGATATAAACGAGATGATCGAATGCATAAACTTGAGTTATTGTGCATTCCTTGTCGCGGCGTGGACATGGACCTCAATATATAGGCACTATGATCCACAGCTGGCTCCCTCTATACTCTCTATACCAATAATGCGCCCCGTAATTCCTAGATGACCGCAAATTTTTAAGGATCCCTGACCGCATGATGCTGACCTCATAAATCCCTCGTTCACGAATTAATATTAGGTATATGATGTCTATACACCCATGCTACTGCTGCTGTGCATGCACACAGTACCTCTGACATTCCTATTGGAGCGTTTGGCTTGGCCGACGCTTTGCACCAGGTAGACAATACCCCAGGCAATTGTAATCACTGGTGCCCACATCACGGTGGTGTATTTTCTCTTTGATATATCGCTGCTGGGGTCTTGGGTTTTTATATACCAGAGGAAATTTAAAAACACACCTCCTCCTCGCACACTCTATCTTAATAACACGGAAAAATTGATGGATTATTTTTGAAATTTAGAAGGTCGCTCACTGCTGACTCTGGCCAAATGCCAGTATCAACTGTATTTATTTATCACGCGCCACGTGGATTCTGATGAGACACGTGACGAGAGAGATGAACGAGCTAGCGCGAGATGAATTGAATTGGTGCTCGCGTCAACGAGGATTTACGATCACAAAGTAAGATATAAAAAGCCCCGGTGTGTCTGCTTCAGGCCCTCAAGACAACCAGTCTATAGATATAGAATTTCAAGTATCACATGGACGATATCAAACGTCATAAACTCGCCTTCACGTCACACGCGCTCGTCATGCATCACTCTGATAAAACCCGCGATATCGTTCAACAAGATGATGAAAGGCATCACAGTGTCTTCTCGATGCTCTCCGAAAGACAAATAGACGAGACTAAAAGCACTAGGGGGGTAAGAACTCACTGCAACTGTTCAATCTTTCGCCTAAATTTAGCCATCTTCTATAACATAGAGAAAATATCAAAGTAGAGGGGCTCAAGGCAACGACATTAATCTATATAAGTTGTTTATAATGACCTATTAAATTGTTTTATCAAGAGTATTATAAAATCACAATTTCAACTAAGTATTATTTCTGCATTAATTGGAAAAAACAAAAAATAACATCATATCCTGCACACAAATAATTGTCAATTAATTTATCTCATCTCAAAAAAAAAAATATGTGCATAAAAATATAAATACATATTGCTATAAAAATATTTAATACAATTTTTAATATTTAAGTATGAAAAAAGGAAAAAATAATTTAAATATCCGTGAAATAAATTAAATTTTCATTTTTAAATGAAATTTTAATTATAATATTATTAATAGAACGTCTGTCAGTATAGTCTTGTAATCGCTAAAATTAGCTCGTCAAAAAATAGAGGTTTCTAAAAGTGTGCAGATCTTTCAATATACGAAGCAGTCAAGATTTAGCGATTTCATTCACATCAGTGACTGCTGATAAATGGCTCTCTCTATAAATAATAAATACATCTAACTAAATATGCCCATGATTGTTATACATATAGCGCTTGAATCGATGCTTGGAGCCGAAAAAATATGCCAATTAAATTTTTTTTTGTCATCTAGAAATAACAATCTATCGAATCCTCGATTACGAATATAATTCCAGAGTTTATTAAAGCCAATCAAATCAAAACATCTTCGCCTCAACAAAAAATAAAAGAACAATTATAAAAAACCATGTTTCCACTAACTATATGTCACATTTTTAGATTTTTCATTTATAAATTAGAGAAAAGTCGGACAAAATGGAGTACATAAAATAATAATTATTTGTTTAAAAACTGAAAATGTAAAAATAAAGTAAAACATATCGTCACGAAAATATTAACCAGTTTTTTTACGGCAAAATCATATAATCACGGTATCAAATTATTCACGAAAGTTCAAGGTTTAATGCCCTAGTTTTTTTTTTTTTTTTGCAATCCTTTTTCTACAACATAATTTTTTTTACTGATTTCTGAATTATTTCGTTCATTTCCGACAAGTTAACACGAGGTCGGGGAATTGAAAAATGAATTTTCCTATTTAAAATAACGATAAAATACTCTAATTTTTACCAGGTGGTACGAATCAACTTGTATTGTCTTGCATACATCCTTAAACATCGCGATGACGAAAACTGGATATCTTCTCGATGCCATCGTGATATTCATTAACGAACAAAATGTCACATTATTCTGTGCATGAATAATTTTATCGACACATATATATAGGTAACCAACGAAGCATGCTCTTATAGCTAATCGGCCCGCAGTACCGGAAGTGGAGTGCAGCGGTCATTAGTACGCGAGGGCGCTTTCACGAAATGTGCTAGTTGATCGTTGACGGCATAACGATGTCCATAGATACATTCAGACCCGGAATTAACCGGCCGGGCGTACACAAAACACATGCACTCACTAATGGCAAGTCACCCCTTCATGAAAAACCAGGAAAAACAAAACCACTGACACTTAAACAAAATATTTCAGTCGCTGAAAGCAACGCCAAAATCCAATTCACTCGCAAAAACAATGTAGAATCGTGCATGAAGAAAATCACATAGTTCTCATAGGCTTTGATGGAAACTGCACAACAAACGACGTCCATAGTTCTCCTATACGATCGCTTGGATGCGTCATGTCGAGGAGGCGAAACGCTGACATCAGATATTCTACACACATAGATCCCATATCAAAGATCTCGAGGATGTAATAAACGACACGACGTAATCGGAGCGAGTGAAATGAGATCTTCAACTCGTCTTGATACGAGCTCTACACTCTTTGACTTTCTCGTCGCTGGGAAAATGATTGGGAATCAATTTCCCGGTGAGATGTCGTCGACGGAAGAGAAATATAAAAGTCTATATCGATGTAGGATCAGTGTAAAAGTATAGGCCTGCTTTTATTTTCTCTTGCACCCAAGTACGCAAGTCCTATTTCGAAGAAAGTGAGAGTGTTGAGCGGTCAAATCACAAGATCAAAAAGTCTCCAATCTACACACACAATTATACATGTCTTCGGCTATATTCACAGGCATATATTGGTTCGAGTAACGTTTGGGAATGGTGAAATTTATGATGGGTAACACGATATTACACATGCATGGGTAATATTGTAATTTGTAATACACCATAATGGATTTCGAGAATATTTGCCAATTGTTATCAGCATTTCCTATTGCTCCATTCATACATATATGCATGTATCGCAATAATTCGATGTGTCATGTGCCAAGTCCTAACCACAAGTCTAACTGTCCGTTCATACCTGTGCACACCACACGTGTGTACCAAATGGAAAATTGGCGTTTTGCATACACAAATTATCACACAAAATTTCGCCAACTCAACAGAAAACAAAAGAAAAATAAAATCAGGATAAATTATCACCAATAAAACAAAAAAATTCGTAAAAAAACAATCATAAAAATAAAACAAAGGTTATTTTTACAACAAAAAATATAACCGACAGTTAAACATAAATCAACAGAATAATAAGTGTAAATAGTATATTGTGTGAAAAAAAATTAAACAATAGGTATTCAAGAATATTTAATTTCCCTAAGGACCAGAAGCAAAACTAAAAATTTAGGACACTCGTTTATTTCTAATATTAAACCATTTTTTTTTTTATTTTATCACAAAAACGATGACAAACGTACTGCAATTTTCGTTCACTATACCATAAAGATATCAAAGCTCGAGGATCAGGTGTTACAAGAGTATCGAGATATCAAGCTGGTGCGTTGGCATTTTTTCCTACGCCACCTGAAAATTATGCAACACCAAGCGGCGAGACACAAGAGTGTGATATGTATAATAGGCGTCAAGTACACGTGGTTTATCACGAGAGAGCAATCGAGTAGATAGCAAGAGCGATAGAAAATCTCCTGTTAACTGTGAAAAAAAAAAATCAACACTTTCTAATTCTAAACACCCCATATATCATTCACACAAAATTGAAACACACACTCCACTCCATTTCAATATCGACAGATAAATTTCATACAATAAAAATATCTATACAATCTTCTAGAAAAAAAAAAAAAAAAAAAACCCTGTCACCATGAACAATGCCCAACAGATATAAATAAGAAAACACAAAGTATTCTGCTGACCCTGATGAGCTCGTCGTTCAAGTAAAGACTTGGGCCAACTGAAATTATTGCATTTCCTTGGCTGTCACCCAACGCCGCCTATATCTATGGATTATTGCAACAGAATCTTGGCCTACATGAAGTGGAGAGTACTCGGGAAACGGGCATGTCTCTCTCGTGATGATGGAAGAACAATGTAGATTGCGTAAACAGACATAAAACCGATTGTCACATTCGTCTCGAGGGCACACAGCCGCAAGGACATGACAAAACTCTCAAGATCAATGCAACAGCAAACGACTGCGAGTCTCTATGACAGAGAAAAAGGGATGAAGGGCAAGTAGAATAGTAAACAATTGACAGAGGACAGCTGACCGAGTGACCGACGCCCCGTCGAGAGAAATCAGGACAAACTCCAGTAGACGAGGGGGTGGGCGAATAACGCCCGAGTCGGCGCAGTAATATTTTAATTCTAAATAGTAAACGAGCTTACCACCTTGTTTACGAACAGGCATCCTTATCCAGCTGATTGTCAGGTATCCAAGGAGATGTCAGGATGTCAACTCAAATCAAGGACACAATATATGAGCAGGCAGCAAACGAGATCACTGGCTGCTCCGTTCTCTCGCTCCACGCTATTGTCACTTGCGTAAAATGGCGTTACTCAGCCCCCGAATGTTCCTTCAAACACGCACTATTTCACTTGGTCGCGAATTCGCGTCGAAACGCGTCGAAACCCGCACAAGAAACGAATAAAAACACACCGCGAACACGACAATATGGCGACGACGCGCGAGTTGAGCTGCCGGAAAACTGACTGACGACTAGTCTGATTGGTCGATTGCGTCCTGTGACGTCACGCTACGACGCTAGGCGCCGCGATTCGCAAAGTACGACTGTCAAATCACCCCTATGCTAGCAAACGCGAGTTTACCGAGGGGGTTGCACACTACACAGTACACTGCACGTCCTGTGACCAATTTTCAACTTTACTCGGCGACGCCGCCACCTGATAACACCGCTCTATACGTCATCTGGCGAATTCACTAAAAACTATGAGTATCGAACACACAGAGAAGTCAGCCAGCTGCGCACACAGGATAAGTGCGACTGCGACGACGCTTGGCGGCCATTGCGCGAACTTGAGAGAGAGAGAGAGTTGCCAACAGAAAATTTTATTATGCGCAACGCGAGGTCGCATCACGTGATTTCTCCCTCTATGAACAATAACTCGTCCGTGAAATCGCACCTTCAGCAGCAGAAAAGGCTTGAGGCTGGGGTCTGCTGTGTAGGCTAGGGTTTGTCAACAGAATTATTGCAAACTGTGCTCGATTCAATTGCTTGACACAAAAAATACAATCATGGCTTCTGGTGACTGTGGTACAAAGAAGCAAAAGTTGTGCAATTCGTCTAGCACGGTTTGCAACGGAGTGGTCGTGGAAAATATTTATGAGCCCAGAGATCCATCTATCGTTCATCCTGAAATGGGTTTCTACTGCTTCGATGTGTTGTATAGTCAATTGCATCAGCTGGACTCTCCAAAGGCGCCAAATTTCAGCAATGAGCCTTTGTAAGTCAGAGTTTATTTTGCACTTTTATTTATGTAATATTTTTATAATAGTTTCCTGCTCTAGTGGGTTAATTTATTGTATGTTTATTTTTTTTTTGTCTGAAATTTATTCTCACGCGCCATCTTACGCTTTTTCCTTCTTTGTTTTTCTCTCCCTCCATCTGCTTGAAAATTCTTTGTTCTGTATACAATGTCCTCTCTTCAACTGTCACCTTGACCATTAACATCTTTGCTCATTTTTATGTTTAAGTCTTTATAAACAATAATAATTATGCTGTCGATATTCCACAGTGTTATTTTTTTAATTAGAAAAATTTTTGTTTTCATAGTCCCATTTTTGTTACTTGGACAATTGGCAAAGATATGCGCTTGAGAGGATGCATTGGGACATTTAACGCGATGCGACTGCACGCAGGACTCAGGGAATATGCTACTACCAGGTAAATAAACAAAGTATTTGACTGGAAAATTTAATAAAACCTTTAGCACCACAAAAATCAGGTTTAAGATTTTTTTTTACTCGACAGAACAAGAAAAAATTGATATTGATTGATTGAATGAATAATAATGTCAACTTGATCTTTTGTGGTGCTGATGGTATGTAATCTTATACACGTAAATTGCACTTGGATTGGCTGAATCTACAAATGGTGACTTAATATTCCACTCAGTGCATTTAAAGACCCACGATTCAACCCGATAACTCGTGACGAGCTGCCTCGTTTGCACGTGAGTGTCTCGGTGCTGCGACACTTTGAAGACGGCGCGGATTACTTAGATTGGGAGTTGGGCCGGCATGGAATTCTCATAGAGTTTCACAATGAAAAGGGTAATAAGAAAACGGCTACCTACTTGCCAGACGTTCCTCCAGAGCAAGGTAACTGCCAGTGATTTAATAAACAGTATAAATTGTGAGGAATTTACTAAACAAGTTATATCCAGGATGGGACCAGATCCAGACAATTGATTCGTTGCTGCACAAGGGCGGCTATCGGGGATCAGTAACCCCTGAAATGCGACGCAGCCTCAAGCTACGACGATATCAGAGTGAAAAAATTACTGTGAGCTATCAAGAATACATGACTCACTGGCAAAATCGTCGGTGCTAGCACATAGCCAAATCAGGTATTACTGTTCGTTACAACAATTCTGAGCTGCAATTGACTTGTTAAAGAAAGGATTATTTGCTAATAAGAGGCCGTCAAACGTTGGAAATAACACAATTCAAAATTTTATCTATTTTTTTTTTTTCCAACTCATTTTTTACAAGAATTGTCGCTATTCAAATTAAATAGAGAAAAAATTTTATCCAAAAAAAAAACAACATTCTGACAGAATACTAATCCAAGGTTTTTTTCGCATAAGTTTGCTTTTTTTTCTTATTTTCATTTTCATTATATTGAAATTTTTTTTCGTAATTGAGAATTTCCCAACGCATAGAGGCTAACAGTGGCGGCTATTATTACTTGCAATATTTTGCTGCATCAATGGTGTCCGTGCACATGATATATACGACAAAAATTGAATTAATTTAACTTTTAATTAATTTTATCAAGAGGTTTGCAGTGTTTTTTGTTCGTTTTATCACATAGACACTACAATTACCTACTTTTATGATGTTTAATATTCAAAATTTGAAAATTATAATAGTTGTCATTGACACCAAGATGATAATAAATTCGAAAATTAGTTGTTACTGTTGATTCGCTAATTTAGTGGCACTAAAAATAGGAAAAAGTTGATTTGTCAATTTTATAATAAAGCTCGACCGAAAATTAAATAACGGATGATAAAAATTAAATATTTTTTAGCATATAGTAAAATACATTAGTTTTTGTATTTGAAGCTTTATATGTTAAAAAAAAAAAAATGGCCGTATAGTATTTCTAAATATTTTCCAATTTATTTGTTTATGTATAATTTTTTTTTTAACGTGCAATCAATATGATGTTATTTTCTTTTCGAGCTAATTACATTAACAAGTGAAACTATTTTTCCATAGATGCAAATTGAAATATTAATGAGAGGACATTTCTCAATAAATGAGAAAACATGTTTCAAGATTTTTTTCTCTTTTTTTTTCATTGCGTATATAAACTTGATAATTCCACAAGTGTAGTGCAGGTATAAAAAAATGCAAAGCAATTTAACAAAAAAAAAAAAACGTATTCATTACCGCGGTAAAATAGATTTAAAGTACTAAAAAGAAGATCTCATTGCGATATTTTCATTGCTGTACAATTTGTGATGACAGTGCACGGTAAGTTGCAGAGGTGGGAAAAAAATATATATATAAATTGCTGAATGATAGCTAGAGATGAATAATACAACTAGGGACACAATGTATTGGCGCATTAATCTTAAAATACTGAGAAGCTCGCCAGGTTGAGGGACGCAAGTAAAATATGTACTTTAATCACATTAGCACACATTTTATCACATAATTACTGATTTTAAATATTCCGGCAGTAATTATTTATATGAAAATATATTTTTATTGCCAGTTTTCTTTTGTGACAAAAATGCTTTGCTTTAATTAAGAGTCAAAAGCTGAACGGCAGCTGTTTGCTTCACTGCCATTTAATTTATGGTTTTATGATCATAATAAACAAACAATCATAATACTGGATCGAGAATAATAAAAAAAAAAACTAAGTTGCATTCTATTGACTTGAAATATTGTTACTTATTCGTATTAGTTGGATTATTAGTTGGTTTATTCGAGAGATCTCAACGTGAGAACCTCATTAACTGCCAATACTATTGCTTGAAAATGGGCACGATTTGATGAAATTCAATTCAAGGCAATATATATATATATAGATAGAATTTAATTATATTCATGTTAAATATTAGAACAATTCGAGTGTTACTACATTAGAAAATTTTTTTTATTCGTTCAAAAAATAATTAATTCATTGTAATAATTGAAGAATAAATTATTTTCTTTAATAACTGTCTCAATTTGATGTTTCAAAGTCGTTTTTTCAGCACATTATTGTGCGGCAACATATATATTTATAATAACCAATCATATGATTATTAAAACAAAAAATCGACGTCGATAAGTCATAGTAAAAAAATTATCTCACACCTTTTTTATTGTATTCAAGAGTCAGATAATGAATTAATTAATACGACGAAATATATTGTGCCTAAATGTCGGGTTTTCAGCCAATTGTAAACCTTGAAAAAAAATTTTTTTTTTGCTCCATGTATAGCAAGTATAAATTCCACAATAAATTTGTGTGTAATCTATTATTCAAAAATTTAAGAATAACGTGTAAATAAAACACCGTGTATCACAGTGAATAGAAATAATAATAAAAACTTCATATTGATATTTTTATCGCATTTATTTCAACAGAATTATAAATTCCTACTGCAAAAAAACTACCATTATTTCTGCGGTTTAAGATCAATCGTGATCATAATGTATTAAAAACTCAAAAAAAAAAAAAATTAAATCTTTCAAAAATAGATGTAATTTTTTTAATGGAATTTTTTTCAATTTTGTTTTTACATTATATAAATGCAAATCTCAACATCGACAGTTTTTACAGCTCTGTTATTTCTGATTTTTCACTTTCCCAATTATCAAAACCTTCAATTTTTGCTATTTCTTGTTGAGCGAGTTTTATCTCCATTTTTCTCAATTGTGCAATTTCAGTGTACGTGAGGAAGCCAGCATAAAACGCATTAATTGCAATTAAACCAAGCATCTTGTATCTAAATGGTTTCATAAATTCGCTAAACATTCGGAAAGTAGCTCTGTATTCGTTCCAGTGTGGAATTGAGTAGGTGCCGTGTCTCAATGACACCTATTTGAAAAGAAAAACATCATAAATTTCTTCAGATCATCCATACACAAAAAATAAAATAGACTTACCATCAAATTTGCCAATGGAGACAATACACACGGATATAAAATAGCTGCGAATAGTTGAATTAGTATCGCTTTATTTTGAACACATAAATCGCATTTAGTCTTCTTGAGAACCACGTCGCTAGTGACAAGCTAAAAAGTTCATAAAAATTTAACTGCCTATCAACGATAATACTTGAAAACATACCACATAATGTGGGATCACTGCAAATGCAGCTGGACCAAGCATCATGGTGAAATGTGTAGTCACCAACGCGTAGTTTTTCAGCTTTAATTTAATGCGAATATGTCGATTAATGCGTCCAGCAGACATTGCAGCTACAAAGGCAAGAGCCGGAACCCCAAAGCGGTAAGACCATCTGAATATGTTGAAATTTTAAGTTATTATTTAATATTAATGTATATTTTTTTAAATATATCATCTTACACTTCTCGCATGGGTTTCCAAGTTTGAATTTTTTCGCCTATAAATTCGAGTGCCTGAGACTCATTTAATTGTACAGCGCCTTTAGGTATTTCACCTGGGCGAGAAGCACGTTGTAATGCCATTTGTTAATATACTTATTTTTTAATTAATCAACAACAAAAAATCACATGCTTTTAGCGATGCCGTGTACCGTATAACCTTACGACCTCACCGCACATCGAGTTTTTTTACTTTGATCGACTACCGTCACGCGTCGCCACATAATGGTTTTATTTGTGCTAACAATAATTTAATTAAGAACATTAAGATGTAGATTAATTATTTGCATCAAATATCAAGATAAAAATTGAGTTTATTGAAATTATGACAATATACTTTACAAAGAGCATGTTGTGTGAGCCAGTGTTGAATTGTTAACAATTTTTTTACAGCAATTAATAACGTTTTTTTTCGGTATTAATATAATTATTCACCGAATCAGAGGGGAAAATATCTTTTATTAATATTTACTCAAATTTTTTGTTAATTCCATACTATACTGACATGCTCTTGATTTTTTGCTTTTAATTTCCGTTCAATAAGATTCTCCAAGGCTTCGCTCCTGACACTCAGAGTTTCAATTTTCTCTACAAGCTGTTGATACGGAGATTCCGGTTGTCCACCCATCACTACATGGCCAAGTTTGCTGTCAATTTTCGCGTCAAGTCGCGCGTCACGTATCAAATTTACAATCCAGCATTCAGCAATGTCCGTGTTCATGTTCAGCTTTTCCGCCAACATTCTGTGCAAGAATAAAGCAATATAAAATACCATTTATAAACATCAATCAACGCATCAAAACATACCCTATACTGATGCACTGATGAATTCGGCAGAAGGTCTCGAAAATCATGAGTCGCGCATTCTCAACAAACTCATTCAAGAGAGCAATTAAAAAGAAGTCGTTAAATACAACTGTTTCGCACTCTTGGAGCTTCTGACGAGCAGCTTCAAAGTCAAAGTTGACGTACAAATGCTCGAGAAACTCGGTTATAGGATCGCGGTAGGTGTAAGACTCCTGCTGAATTACTTTCACGAGATCTTTCAGTGATGATTGTCGAGATTGGCGATTGACGATGACGGCAGCTGCCAAATATCGAAGAATATGCGGACACATGGTTTGGATGGCATTCAGGTAGCTAAAATATCGTACAATTTTCAACACTCGTCATTATCCTCTTAAATGTTTTCTCAAACTACTTACTGTGGCCGATAGAGGAACATCTCGATGATCAAATCGCGGCCCTTTTGATGATTGAAAAAGACAAACAAACTCCAGTGAATCAGCCACGTCCTCTGCTGAAGAACCTGCAGCGAATTACCTATCGCGTTGCCGTCGATATACTCTCGCAACTTGTTAACATCCTCCAACGCAGTGTCCCAGCTCTGGGTCAAAATTTCCGAGGCGAGTTTTCCCCACAG
>MVJL01008279.1:0-18693 GCA_002156465.1 Macrocentrus cingulum
TCGGCAAAGCCTTCGCTCAGTATTCCCCCTGATGAGCACGTTAATTTGTGTCCTGTTTACTTTAATAGAGTTTGTAACTTGTGAGGTATGCATACTAGATTATTATATACGAAAGTTTTTTAAACCAAGAATTTTTTTACGTCTCAGTATTTTGCAGATTGTGCGGTATCAGACCAGATGGAGTGGAGGCAAAATAGTGGAAGAGCCATCTTCTCTGTCTATTGGAATTTTTTCAATGTGGAATATCTACACTTTGATTATGATGTATTTATATGCTCCGGAGCAAGATGAGGAATCTACACCAACTGCAACAATAACAACGATAACGCTTCCTAGCCGAGAACTAATGCCGCAAGAACTAATTCCGCCCCCGTCATACAGTAATTATGCTTTTTCTTGATATATATAGTCTCTGTATACGTTCATCCCTCGTGCTAACAACCATTTTTAATCCTGAATTATTTTTTTTCTAGATGAATATTTGCGCAGCATAGATGCCGATAACGCTGCAGAAGGCAGTGAAGTAACAAAATAGAGCAATGATGGCAAAGGAGATATTTACTGGGTCTTTTACATAGGTCAAAAGTCTGT
The DNA here is from genome assembly GCA_002156465.1 of Macrocentrus cingulum. Taxonomy (NCBI): domain Eukaryota; kingdom Metazoa; phylum Arthropoda; class Insecta; order Hymenoptera; family Braconidae; genus Macrocentrus; species Macrocentrus cingulum. The sequence continues at coordinate 592 of MVJL01008279.1, forward strand.
TTTCTTCACGAAAATGAAGTCAAACATATGTTGAGCTATGTTTTTAGATTTGTACGTATATATAAGTATACGTGTTTTAATCGTTCATTGTGTTCAATAAAATTGATATCTTTGTTTCTAAAAATAATACATGAGATAGGAGAATAAAGTGCCGATGAAAAACATCGTAAAAACGCTGTGCGCTGAAAAAATTTCTTACTCATAGCTCAAGTAAAAAAAATATTGTAGAAAAACAATTTTTTTTTTATAAATCTGTTTTATGCATCAGTATTGAATGTTATGATGCAATGAGGCTCCATATAAATTTTTCAAATGAAAAGAGACTATTAGAAAGGTTTATTTCACTGCAGATTTGTGAATAAGATAATAATTATTATTATTATTATAAAATTGACCTCCAAAAAATTTATAAGAATTGTGGTATTTAAATATGTAATATGATAAAATTATTTCATAAGTAATGGTTCCATTATGATGAGAAATTGATGGGTTTCTATAGGAAAATCAAGCTATATATTATACAGTTGCATGAAAAATAAAATTTTTATCTATGAATTATCATATTAAGTTGCAATATAAATATTTGAGTTATGTTTAAAATGATTCTCTAACTGGAATTATATTTATAAATATATATATACATAAGAATCATTTAGTTTAGCGATTGTGCAAGATTAAAAATCAAATATTTTAAGAAGAAAAAAATGTATTCCCGTCGATATAAAATTTTTTCAACAAGAAAATAACATAATTACCAAAAAATGAACGCATATACGTGTGACAAAACGATGTAATATCGGTGGCAATACCGCATGAGAGACAACACGTGATATAAGGGAGACAAAAAAATATGTCCCATTAATCAACGTCGCTGTAATGATTATCGAGCACTATTGCCGACTGGTTTTTGAGGCAACGCAACTACGATATACAGTCTTTAGGTGTCTTTTTTAGATGATATTCTAAATAATATCTAGGCTATTAGCATAGGGCATAATGAAAAAAAAATTAGTTGAGTTCACATGTCTTTTTCTTGAATGGCGCCCTATTTTCCGAGGTTCTTTTCAGACAATCAGACACCCAGTACAGGTGAGCGTCATTGAATAAAAGGCCCTGAAAGACGGAGAATTGATTAAAATAATTAATTAAAGAATGTGTTAACAGAATTTTTTTAAAGTGATTTTAATTGAGTTTTCCATTTTTAGGGGTGTTCTACCTGCGTGGAATTTTCATAATTTATTAATTAATTAAATAAATACTTAAAAACGATTGGAGGGCGTTTCTACACACTGTAGAAAAACGAATCCGGCGGTAGATATTTTTTATATTGATTTTAATAGATTTTCCATTTTTTAGGGGCCGTGTTCAACCCGCGTAGAATTAATTTCTTCGCGTTATCGCTTGTACGTGAATCTATCCGATGAATCTACTGACTTTTTCGTATCAAGAAGTTCAAAATACATCGAATGGCATAAGTAGGATCAATTTTCGTTCTATTCTCGGTCAGTTAGGGGTGTTCCACCCGCGTGGAATTTTCATAATTTATTAATTAATTAAATAAATAATTGAAAATAATTGCAGGACGTTTCTACACTCTGTAGAAAAACGAATCCGGTGGCAAATATTTTTTATATTGATTTTAATAGATTTTCCATTTTTAGGGGTGTTCTACCCGGCGTAGAATTGAATAATTTTTTAATTATGTGAATAAATCCTCAAAAACAATTGGAGGGAGTTCCTACACACTGTAGATACACGAATCCGGTGGCAAATATTTTTTATATTGATTTTAATAGATTTTCCATTTTTTAGGGGTGTTCTACCCGCGTGGAATTTTAGTAATTTATTAATTATGTCAGTAAATACTTAAAAATGATTGGAGGGCGTTTCTACACACTGTAGAAAATCGAATCCGGCGGTAGATATTTTTTATATCGATTTAATTTAATTTTCAATTTACGTTTCTACACACTGTAGAAAATCGAATCCGGCGGTAGATATTTTTTATATCGATTTAATTTAATTTTCAATTTTTAGGGGGGTTCTACCCGGCGTGAAATTGAATAATTTTCTAATTCTGCAAATTAATAGTTGAAAATGACTGCAGGACCTATCCACACGATGTGGACAGTCGAATATGGTAGCAGAATTTTTTTAAAGTGATTTTAATTGAATAGTCTACAGCCTTGACAACCGATTAAGCCGGCCGAAAAACCGCGAATTCCAGTGATTTTTTATTATCACCGGAGGAAAAATTAGTTTCGGGATTAAGCAGGCCTAAAAACCAAGAATTTTGGTCTGATTTTAGTGAATACAATAAATAACGACAAATTTTTTTCCATTTCAGCTGCCGATTCGCATTCGCATTGCGAAGAAACCAATAAAAGCTATAAAAATTGCTGTTGAATATCACAGTTGTTGAATATCACAATGATATTCAACAACTGATGGATCAATATACATGTAAAAGGCTAATAAATTTCTTTAACATGGACATATATATTATATGAATCAAACTGACTACAACTGCTGGTTGAAAAAATAATAATCGTCAATAGCAATTTGAATCGTGGTAAAGAAACAAATATTTGACACTGCTCCACCGACTACTGCGCTCTGTAAATTGCCTGGGGCATTTTTTTGATAGCAATGACTCACTTGAAAATTGTTGCCACGTTCCTAAACGAGCATTCTGGCTTCGCACAAGCTCAGTGTAGTCACTTTTTGTTGAAAATTCATTGAGAATTCAACAGCTTTCAATTTTATTGTGGAAAACACGCACATTTTGTGCAACATTTCAACTAGAAATTTCTTACTTTTGTGCATAAAAAATAATTAAAACTGTTCTAATGTGCTGATCAGTGAATTTTACGACAAATATAAATTTTTTTGTGAGTGCTGACAAAATGGCCACGGCAAATATTGAGATTATGAGCAAAAAGGAGTTCACGGTAATGATCCTCATCGCCGTTATTCTTCAGGTGGTTGGTTTTATCATCATTCCAGCTAGCTACTCGATTCATGATGATTCCTACACCACGAAATTAAAAGGATTCCCAATCGATCAATTTCTGAAAAACAATTGTACTGAGACAGCGTGGCGTACGCTAACAGGTGAATCAATCTACCGCAATAGGCAGCCACACGATAATTTCATGTTTCAACTGCCGCGCCTTAATTTTGGCGATTTACGATATGATAATACCAAATGGCGATCTAAATTGGCTGGATACTTATCTATACACATGAGAGAAATGGCAGTTTCTTCAAATTTTCATGTACATTTGATGACTCATCAAGTCAACTGCGCGAAATGGTCTGCATCCGATAATTCAACACTAAAAATAAAAGGTCATAACTCATCTCATCCTCGAAATTCAAAGTTCTTGCATCACGCTTCCAATATTATTTACAATTATACCATGCCACTTTTTGACTTCGAGCCATCATCAAAAAATTACACAATCGCTGTATTCCTCAATCCACCACCAAATACCTACGGACCTGTGGTGTATAAAATGACCTTGAGATTGGTGATGCGCAGCTCCGCATTTATTGAGTTCATGGCGTATCGAAAAATAATATTTTTCTTATGGATCGTGATACTGACGATATGCTTTGCAATACAAATGTATAAACATTCCGACAATCATTCGCCGCGTAATGCGGCTGTCCTGCGATTGGCTGTGGGCATGATCGCAATGGACCTGCCAACAGAATGGATGGTATCGCACGCAAATATAACGCTACTTCTTCTCAAGAACTTGGTGGCAGATCTACATTACTTCAGTCTCATGTCTTTCTGCATCATTTTTGTTTTCGACTGCATCGCGAAACAGGATCCGAGTGGATCGAAGAAGTGTGGAGCAAGATATATAACCAGTATTGTCTTGATTTGCGTGGGATTTATCACGAATTCGATATTTCATTCGTATCAGACTTACATGGAAGTCCTTTACCCACTGTCCAGTCTTGATTTTGGCAATACTTCAACTCTGTCATTCATCGTAGCAATGACCGTCATAGGCGCAGTGTACCTGATTAACTTGATTATTTTGATTCCTGAGGCGGTGTCTGCACGATTTTGTCAATACGATCGTACGGCATTTACCCTGCTAATCACAGTGATTTGCATATCAATTACGATCGTTGAGTCGATATATTATGATGTGAGTTATTACATTTTTTAAGTTTTTTATAATAATTTCTAATGATTTATTTTGTGGATTGTTCGGTATCAGATGACCAATGTTCGGTATCAGATGACCAAGTGGGCTGGCGTTACAATATTACCGTACCCGGCTAAGGTTTCCATTGCAGTGTTCGGAATGTGGAATATCTACACCTTATTGATGCTCATTTTATACTTTCCTGTACACAAGGATACATTTTCTCTTTCTGAATCCACGTCTCTCCCCCCATCATACGGTATTAGGCTTATTATTTTCATTTCGTGTTTATGTGTGATGCCAGGGACAATTTTTAATACGATATTTTTTATTTTCAGACGATGTAAAACTCATGGAATCTACTCAGGCTAATATTAAATTGACAAAAACTGGTCTCAATGACAAAGAAAACATATATATCATAAAATAACCATATCATTTGCGATGAAGAAAATATTTATTTCATCTCCTATTTGCATTAGCCCTACGTCTACAAACTTTTGTATACGCGTAGGTTTTTTTTTTCTTGATAAACTCATTTAACGGCAATTTATAAAATATTGTGTCAAGTTTAATGAATACAAAATAAATGTACTTCATGATAACTAAAAGTTCTAATTGCTCTAGAAATTTGATGCGTCGAGTTGTTTTTTTTTTGTTTTTTTTTGTTTAATCACAAAACAACACTGTATAAGAGAGTGTAGCTAAAGTTTCCATTGCAGTATTCACAATGTGGAATACGTACACCTTATTGATGCTCTATTTGTACATTCCTGTATGCAGGGATAGGACAACATTTTCTCTTTCTGAATCCACGTCTCTTCTCCCATCATACGGTATTAAGCTTATTGTCATTTTATCTCTATTATTGCGATGCCAGGAATCATTTTTTAATTCGATAATTTGTTTTTACAGACAAATGTATGGGCAACATAAACCTCAAGAAATCTATTCCAGTTGATCATAGTAAATTCATAACAACCGGCCTCAATGACAAAGAAAATATTTAAGTCATGTAAATGTTAACTATTATTTGTCTGAAAAATTATATTTGCTCTTGTTGATGTTATTGTGTAATTATTATAATTTTCCAACTTATTTTCAATATTCAAGACGGCCATTACAATGCTAAATTTCAGTGTTCTAACGGGCCAATAAATTTTTTTAGCCTGGAAATAACATTAGATTATTTATTATTATTTCATTGTGGTTGCCATCTAATATACTAAAAATTTCACAGGAAATAACACAGATAGCTGTGAAGCTATATTGCCCCCTTCTTTTCGGATTTTTTTATAATAAAAGTCTGTTCGAATTAACAGATTTAAATCCAAATAAAAAAATATTTTATTTTTCTGAATGATTAAAATTGAAAGTAAAAGGTTCATTTATCATATTCTTAGAGAATAACGAGGACAGCAATGGTGTTGTTACAGATCCATTGGCATTGTCACAATTATTTTCAGCATTAGATGACACACTGGAAGCCTTTTTAATAAATATAGACTTGTTTTCACCGAGTTTTTGCGAGGTAAACTTGACTGTTTTCGCAGTTTTTCCATGTTTTTTCTCGTCTGCCTGCATTTTTGCACGATAATCACCAAATGTGCTTCTCATTATCTGTCGTTTTTGCACTAGAGCTACGTTGTTACTTTTCAAGAGGTTTAAATTTTTGCTCGTATCCTTAGAGCATTTTTCAGACATCTTACCACTCTGAATTCCCATCTCCAGTTGCTGAATACACCAACATAGCTCAAGTTCAAATTTATTAACTGCATCTTCATCAAGGCCACTCGATGATGACTGATCGTTATTAATTGCAATGACAGAATTTTGTTGAACTTGTGGTGGAGGTGGTTTGGTGGTTAATTTTGTTGGAAACTTTTTTCCACCCTTAACAAAAAATAATTTTTTATAAAAAAATATTACAGTAATATGTCATTTTATACATACCGGTTTAAATTTTGGTGCCATTTTATAACAATAATCAAATAAATAATAATTTTTCGTATAAATGAACAATTTAAAATTTCTTGATACTTTTCACTGTAAATTTGTTGGTTTTTTAGGATGTTTTAGGATAGTCCATAACCCCACACAAAGTAAAAAGCACGACGACGTTGTATACAGAGTTACACTCTGTCTACAGTCACGGTGTATGTAGATGATGATGATGATGATGAGGAAAGCAACAAAACGTGAGGTTATGTTGTTCAGTGTTTTTGTGTCATTCCTTGAGTTTCTTGTGAATAAACTGCAGGAATCTGAAGTGAAAATTGTTCGTACAATTTGTGTAAATGAATTAAAATAATGAGTGAAACCGACCACACCTGGTCCTTCACCCTAGAATTTTTGTTTCTTTTGTTCGACAACTCGCCATTGTAACTAGTGGACGACAATGTTTTCTCTGAATGCTGTCTGGCATATCATTCTGGATTACATGATGATGAGTGTAGCACTTTGTGTGTGTTTGAAATACTATCAGCTGCATCCTGACTAGTCCACGAGCTCAACCACTCTTTTTTAATGAATTTTCTGAATATTAATACTTATTAAAATTTTTTTTAGCTCGTCAATTCTTTGACTTTGGTGAGAGCTACCGATAAATTCGATGCCAAGATCCGGCAGATGACTTTGACCTGTGGTCGAGTTAATTTTATGGGTATCACAGCTGTATTTGTACTCAAGTCCTGTTGGCCTTCCCACATGACAGTATAGAATCCTCGACGAAGGAGAGCCTGGTCGTACTGTGAATCTGGCATAGTCCCTCCATTCAGGGCTTTTATGCTGTGATCCTCCAGGTCACAGGAATACCAAAGATTGTTGCAATCATCGCCAAAGATAACGGCAGTTGATACCAATTTCTTGGGTAAAAGTTGATTAGATTAGAGTGTTTAACAAATTGTTTTTATACATGAAAAAAATTATAAACAATTAAAATTTTCACACACGCTGTGCAAAATTACATTTAATCAATGGTTAATGAATTAAAAAGTTTTTGTACGTTCAAAAAATTATATAATTTTATATTTTTTATATTTTTTTTTATATTTACGCCAAGACACTGCGCGCACATCAATACCGGAAGCTGCCATTAAGCAGCGCCAATAAATTTCAAATACTGCGTTATTTTAAATCTTTCCGTCAGTTCACGGCTTTTTTCAAAACCGATTAATTAGAGTTATTGCGTAATAACAAAGTGTAATTAATAATATTTGATTGATCTGAAAGCAGAAAATACCTATATCCACTGTCAAATATTCAAAAACTGATTAATATATTATAAAAAAAATAAATGATAATCCTGCGAACAAAAAGCAGAACATAATTAATCAAACCATGTGATTAAATAAAATATGAAGATAATTAATTTATCTGAAGTGAAAAGATTATTATAAAAAAAATCTGAAACATAATAAAAAATTATTGAAAATTCAACCTACGAATAGAATACAGCAAAGAATTAATAATTAATACAATATTCACATTATTAATAATATTTTACATCGTTTAACTTGAGTGAAAATATTAAACTTTCACTTTTTACTCAAAATATTCGTAGAAATGAAGAAAAAAAAAAATGAAAAAATTATTTTTTGTATTTCAATCAAGGTAGATCAATTTTTAAATGATTTTTTCTAAATTACATACACAAAATTAATATACAAACTATGTAAACTAAATTAAATCACTCAAAAAATATTGATCACTACCGAGCATGACTATTTAATCAATTAGTTGCTCCATCAATAATGACTAAAAATTATTGCTCGGTTAGGATTATATTTATTGCAGTGATTTATTAAATATATAGTCAGTTTTAAGGGTGGGATTTGTTTAAGGGGTGTTTTTAGTTCAATCATAGAGTCGAGAATTGAGTAATGATAAAGTTTTTGTGAGTTGAATTATTATACTGACTAAATAATGATGCCAACTCACGACAAACCATAGTTATCATTAACATCAATTAATCCGCGGAGTTTAATACATGGCTGAACGGTCTCAACAGTTCGAGGCCGAAACAGCAACAGGTTACAACAATAATAAATAATAAATAGTAATAAAAAATATGCATCGGCGATAACATGGCTGAACGGTCTCAACAGTTCGAGGCCGAAACAGCAACAGGTTACAACAATAATAAATAATAAATAGTAATAAAAAATATGCATCGGCGATTAATACACTCATACACATGCACACACTCGCAGTATATTTGACGTTACTTATAAATTACGCGTTCGCGACCTCCTATGTGAGACGGAAACGGTTATTTTTCAAAAAATCCTACTCACAAAAACAGCAACAGGTTACAACAATAATAAATAATAAATAGTAATAAAAAATATGCATCGGCGATAAATACACTCATACACATGCACACACTCGCAGTATATTTGACGTTACTTATAAATTACGCATTCGCGACCTCCTATGTGAGACGGAAACGGTTATTTTTCAAAAAATCCTACTCACACTCATTCATTCGCGACCTCCTATGTGAGACGGAAACGGTTATTTTTCAAAAAATCCTACTCACACTCATTCTGACTCTATACGTGATTCAAAAAATCGACAAGTGCCCGGGCACTAATAAAGCTGTCCCCCCACCCCCCTCCAACGGTGGATGATTGTCAAATTTCACGAGATCTATACGTGATTCAAAAAATCGACAAGTGCCCGGGCACTAATAAAGCTGTCCCCCCACCCCCCTCCAACGGTGGATGATTGTCAAATTTCACGAGATTACGCACGCCAAAAATCATGTGAATTTGAAAAGTAAAATATTTGCTCGTTAGGCAAATACTTTACCCGCTGAAATGCCTAGTAAAAATCGGGGATTTTTTAAATTTAATGTTACACTAAAAATTGAAAAGTAAAATATTTGCTCGTTAGGCAAATACTTTACCCGCTGAAATGCCTAGTAAAAATCGGGGATTTTTTAAATTTAATGTTACACTAAAAGATTTAATATTAGTTAACAATTTTTTAAAGGCAGAAATAATTTTTTACTTCCTGTTTAAATCATTTTTGACTCGATATTTTTAAATAAAAACTAGTTTATGTTTTTTTGCGTGCTCATTCGAAGCTTAAAGGAAGCAAAATTAATTTCTGCGGGCAATATTTTACATAAACTACCGTGAAATTCAATCAAAACTATAGTTTTATAACAAAAAAGAATTTGAAAAAAATTGAGAAAAATTGGGGAATGCTACAAAAAACATCATCATACACACTCACCACTTGATTTTTCAATATCAGAGTAATTTTTTTAAATAATAACATATGTAATGTTTTTAAAAACTGTATCAATCAAGTGGTGATCGCCAATGCATATATCTTATGGCCTGCATGAAAAAACATTTCCTAAAAATCACCGCATTATCGCAGCATTTTCAAAAATTATGGAAGCATCATAAATTTTGAAATACTGCGAACAGTGCAATAATCTTGGTCAGAAAAATTTCTCCAAACAGGAATAATTGTCGCATGCGAGACTCACCGGTCTCCGGCGACGGATGAGCAGGTTGCACTTGATCTCGAGGGATGAATTGATGTTCCCAGCATTTCTCACTTCACAACACATCACTCCAATGCACTGTAATTCACTGTAATCATCGTCACTACACTATATTCTAAATTAATTGTCATCAATCGTCAATTATTTGAGTTTATTTACTTGTATTGTCTTCACTTCACTTCGATCACACTTCACTGAAGCTACTCTACTTACTTTACTGCATATAAAATCAAAAGCACGGGCTAAAGGTAAATTTAAACTACACCAACACTTGCCTAGACTCGACAGCGGTAGAGTTCGTGAGCGACTGGCGGCTCAACACGACGCAGGTCTGCCTTTTGTCGGCGTTTAACTCGCCACTTACTCACCCATGGCCTCATCGATGTTGCATGGAGAACACTGAAATCAGAATTTGAATTGTTTGTTCTTAATACTAGAAGAATAAGATATTTTTGGACACTATCTTCAAGATATTTAAACTATACACCAACAACACTTGCCTATTAGACTTGAAAGCAGTGAAATCCAACGGTGGTGGATGTCTTGAGCAACTGACGGCTCAACACGATGCAATCCTGCATTTTATCGGTGTTGAAATTCCCATTTATTCACTCATGGCTGCGAGGACCAAACTGGAATCATAATTTGAATTGTTTTTTAAATATTCTTAGAAAATAAAATTATTTGCGAATATTATCTTAAAGATATTGGTCGTATTATGGCATGAGGCCACGTACATGTCATCTTGTCAACCATTTGTGCATTAAAATCAAATTATACAAACAAAAAATTGGAGTACAATCACTCGAGACATTGGAGCAAATCCACCAACAAGATTTGATCGGTTGGCCTTCACAAAATCTGCTTTGTAAAGCTTGCACATAGTCCTATACAATGAATTGTACTTTACAGGTGTGTGATACATTTGTAGATCGTCCATACGTCGCGATAACGAGACGAGAATCTTCTACATTTCGTTTTAAGGACGCTGGAGTTGGAAATGAGGCTCTACAGTCACCTGAATTCATCATTGGCTCTTGATTGATACAATTGAAGACTTTAGCAATTTAAAAATGACAATGCAGTCTAAAAAAATGACTAAATTCTATGATATAACATTTTCCTAGGCTTAGTACAATTTTTTCAGAGTAAAGTTGACCATATACACAAGAAATGATTGACAATTGCTGTAGATATTGTTGCCAAGTCAATCACACAGACCTCTAACAGTAGAGGAATGGAAAAAAAACACATTTTTATCTATTTGTTCATAATATCCCATGAGAAACAACCATTTATAATAGTGTTTAAACTGTTAGAAAGCTGAGAAATATTTTTTGTCCGACATTTTGTGGCATGCAATCTCTGAGTCACAATAGACTCAGGCACGACTACAAATTTACACAATCTGACTGTGTACGCAAAAAAAAACCTATCTAATCGAAGATTTTTAGCAGAAATTTGGTTGGATATCATCGGTATATTGACTTTATATACGTTTTTGGTATTTTCACGACATCAACTAACTTGTGAAAAAAATTTGTCGACAGATTACTTTGGTTGGACTCAAACATTACATATTATACATGCGCTAATCTACGTAAAATTAGGCGATAAATCGAAATATGCTTGTAATGATAACGATAAATTACTAAAAATAATTATTTAAACGAAGGAACGTACCTCTCTACGACTTTGTCGTCCAATCTCATACGATGCCATGGAGAGAGAGCGCGGCAAGTCTGGACAGGTTTCAGGCGCATGACGTCACTGCGCGTGATCAATATGGCGCATTTGTAGTGGCGCGCGAATTTTCAAATTAACCAATAATTATTTCAATAATCTTATAGTTGATAATTTATTTATTTATAGTTTTATATAATTTTTTGCTTGTCTTTATGTTATTATGAATTCTATTTTTTTTTTAGCAGCATAAACGTATTACCAGGCTATGGTATTATTAACTTCTTATATGAACATTGCCAACTATGTTTTCATTGGCCCTGTGGCGCAACGGATAACGCGTCTGTCTACGGAACAGAAGATTCCAGGTTCGAATCCTGGCAGGGTCGAATAATTTTTTCTTATTTTTTTATCATATCTTCAAGCAGAAACTCTGGATATTCTAAATATATCAAGTAAACTCGTAACAATATAATATTAATATTTTCGTATACTAAAAGTACCAACGTGAGCAAGGTATAGCTAAAAACTATCAGTACTCCTGACGTAATGCAAAAACCAATTGATTGAGCAATAATGCTTCATGCTTATATTAATAAAATAAAGAAAACAAATTTTAATCTCTAATGACAACGCAGAGTAAGTACTTTAACGTATCGAATTTTTGTCAAAGACTATCTGAGAATAACTAGAATTGTTTATTCTACGAATAGATCATGCGTTGGACTTCACTGTAAGCATTATTATCGCTATTATCAATTATCATACAAAATGAATAACAATATAAAATTAAAAACATATATATTGCGCATGCGCTCTCTTACTTTTCTCACCGGCTTATTTCTCTATGTGGGGATGCGCAATTGCACATAGAAGCCATTTTACTTGTACTTGTATGTGTAGATACTATATTTCTAAGGTGCACCATTTGCTGTATTAGAATTATTCAACAACGTGGCAGAATTTCATCATTGCATTGCACACCATTCGCGAAATCGTGACTATTCCATGTGGTGACGAAGCATCGTACGAGTCCGGTGTATTCAATCAAGAGCATCTTAAAATAATACTACAACTATGAGTGACAACGTGGTTACTGGCATTGAGAATCTCAATATGACCGAAGAAAAGGCAATATAAAAACTCTATTGAACATTTATTTCAATATTTATTCGACATTTCTGGCAAATTATGTTGACTATTCTTCGATTGCGGGGTAAAATTCAGTGCCGTGTTAAGTGCTCACATCATTGGGTTTGTTTAAACGAATTTTCATAATTTGCTCCAATCATAAAAAATATTGCTCAAAATTAATATCAATTATTTTCCCAATTATTTTCAATATATTCTAAAGGGCGAATAGTTCATTTTTCTATTTATTAACCTATCAAAAAATTCCATTCCAGCCGCTAACCTTGAGTATTTTTCCTTGTTACAGGCGAAAAAAGTAAAAAAGGAGAAAATGGCGTCGGAAAAGGCTTCGGTAGCCGAGTTGAAACCATGGCCTTCATATATTCAAGATCGTCTGAGTCTCTGGGACAAGTTGAAAGCTGAATACACCGCAGAATTGGCGGCCAAGCCGTCGCGCGAGATCACAGTGACGCTGCCAGATGGAAAACAAATACCTGCCCAATCCTGGCGCACCACGCCGTACGACATAGCCAAAGGAATTAGCCAAGGATTAGCAGATAACACAGTAATAGCCAAGGTGAACAACGAGCTGTGGGACTTGGACAGACCGCTGGAGGCTGATGCCAAGCTCGAGCTTCTAAAGTTCGACTCTCCAGAGGGTCAGCAGGTCTTTTGGCACTCGAGTGCGCACATTCTGGGTGAAGCCATGGAGCGAGTGTACGGTGGTTGCCTGTGTTACGGTCCCCCGATCGAGAATGGTTTCTATTATGACATGTTTCTCGATCAGGCGGGCATTTCTGCGGCTGATTTTCCCTACTTGGAGACGCTGTACAAGACGATCGTGAAGGAGAAACAGCCATTCGAGCGGCTGGAGATGAAAAAAGAAGATTTGCTGGAAATGTTCAAGTATAATGAGTTTAAAGTGCGCATTTTAAACGAAAAAGTCAAGACTGCAACTACCACGGTCTACCGATGTGGCCCGCTCATTGATCTCTGTCGTGGTCCGCATATTCGCCACACTGGTAAAGTCAAGGCGATAAAAGTGACGAAAAATTCAGCCACCTACTGGGAGGGAAATTGCAACGCTGAGAGCCTCCAGCGAATTTATGGTATCAGCTTTCCCGATACCAAGCAACTGAAGGAGTGGGAAAAATTCCAGGAGGAAGCAGCAAAGCGAGATCACCGAAAAATTGGACGTGAGCAAGAATTATTCTTCTTCCATGAGCTTTCTCCGGGCTCCTGCTTTTTCCTGCCTCGTGGTGCTCACATTTACAACACTCTGATTGAGTTCCTGCGAGCAGAGTATCAAAAACGCGGCTTCCAAGAGGTCGTCTCTCCTAATATTTACAACAGCAAGCTCTGGCAGACCTCTGGCCACTGGCAGCATTACGCTGAAAATATGTTTTCGTTTGATGTCGAGAAGGAGAAATTTGCATTGAAGCCAATGAATTGCCCGGGCCATTGCTTGATGTTTGACGTGCGCAATCGCTCGTGGCGTGAGTTGCCTCTAAGAATGGCTGACTTTGGTGTTCTGCATCGCAATGAGATCTCAGGAGCTCTCACTGGACTCACGAGAGTCCGACGATTCCAGCAGGACGACGCGCACATCTTCTGCACCTTTGATCAGATCAAGGATGAGATGCTCGGTGCCTTAAACTTCCTCCAACACGTCTACGGCGTCTTTGGTTTTACTTTCAAACTCTGCCTGTCTACCAGACCGGAGAAGTTTCTGGGAGACATTGAGGTGTGGAATCAGGCCGAGAAGGCTCTCGCAGACAGTCTCGATGCATTTGGACAGCCTTGGACGCTTAATCCTCAAGATGGTGCCTTCTACGGCCCGAAAATTGACATCACCATCATGGATGCGTTGAAAAGATCGCATCAGTGTGCTACTATTCAGTTGGATTTCCAACTGCCCATCAGGTTTAATTTGTCCTACATCAAGTAAGTAACGTTATCCCAATTTCTCGGGACAAATAAAAAATTATATTCAGTTAATTGGAGTTTATCGTTTTCAGTGAGCAGGGTGAGAAGACCAGGCCCGTGATCATTCATCGAGCCATCCTGGGATCCGTGGAGCGAATGATTGCTATTTTAATTGAGTCGTATGCCGGTAAATGGCCATTCTGGTTGTCTCCGAGACAAGTCATGGTCATTCCAGTTGGTCCTCCGCTCGATGACTATGCCAGTGAAGTCCAGAAGAAGCTTTTCGATGCCGGTTTCCTGGCCGAAGTTGACATTGATGACAGTGATACAATGAACAGGAAAATTCGCAATGCTCAGCTAGCTCAATTTAACTTTATTCTAGGTATTTTGCGACATAAAGTCGATTATTGTTCGTATACAATTGCATTGTTGACTCTATTTTTTAATTTTTTATTTGTTTTGCAGTTGTAGGTGAAAAGGAACGTACTGCCGGGACAGTGAACGTTCGAACGAGAGACAATGTTATCCATGGCGAAATACAGATTGACGAACTTATCAAAAAGTTCAACAATTTCAAGGAGACGAAGGCTCGCAATTGCGAGGAAAATTTCTAAAAGTAATTGAAAACTTAGTGCATTTATTGTACTTTTGGTTTTTTTTTTCATCTATATTTTCTCTTTTTTTTTTTTTTTTCATTTATTTAAAATACACGTTTGTAAAGCAAATCAGGCTTTGACGCTAAATAAAAACACGAAACGGATTTGAAAATTTGCGCCATTTTCTTTGACTAGTTAGTACTTCCTTTTTAGCTCACGAGTCGATGTTTTTGAAACGGGCTGTAGATGTCGTCTCGACTATTGACGGAATTTTTTTTTGTCCATGTCAGTTTTCGTGAAGGAGAGCGTCATTTTGGACGCTGTGTGCTAGAATAAAAATGACTGCGATTACGGCTCTGCCGTCATCTCACTCATTAATCCAGGTAGTGAGTGAGGCGAATCTGAATAAAATCGAGAGGTAAGTGAAAATACCCGATAATAGCCAGTCCGTGGAATAACGATGAACAATTATGCGTTCAACAGCTTTCTCAACGACACAGCCTACAGGGAAGCCATTGAGAATTCCTCAACATACAATAGCCGATTATGTCGAGAACGAAGACTGAGAATGCCTTTCCTGGATTCACAAACAGGTGAGGCATTTATTTTCAATTGAATGCCGGTAAATTGATGGATAATTAATTAATCATCGTCGATAAATTTTGCAGGAGTTGCGCAGAATCACTCGGCGCTGTTCATGTCGTCAAGGGAGCGTCTGCCAGGACTATTCCACGGTCAAATCTATACATACCCGAGCAAACGATGGAGGAAAAAACGGCGCCAGTACCTGATGCACTATCTACACCCAAAAAGAGGCATCCGAGGCGACTTGGATGATGGAATTGAGGGAGTCGATGGCAATCTATCAGGTATCAATGACGATAGCAAAGAGTCTTCCGCGCTCAAAGGTAGGACACCCGAGACGCTGGTTGATATTTATCACGAGCTCGAGTTCAAGGTCGCGAATAATCTTCTTTTTTTTTGTCTTTCCAGACGAACACAGTAAAGATGGGTGGTATTACGACGAGCAGGACATGCTAGACATGGATGCCTTTGACGAGCCCGATGCTGATAGTGATTTTGACTACGAAGAGAGTTACAGCAGCAAGCGAAAGCGCAGAAGACCACGTGGGGGCGGCCATCATCCGGTTCGAAGTCATCCCCCCGTTACTGACAGCCCTGGGGCCAAAAGAACAAAGGTACACAATGATTTTCAATGATTGCGCCGTAAATATTGCTTTACATTCGTCATTTTCACAGGGTGGCCGAGGACGCAAGAAGGCCAACTATGATGTTGCTGACTCCGATAAGCCCTTCGTGTGTGACCGTAAGTTTAACCATCGATACAACTACAAATGACTTTATTTTTCTTACTCGTTCCATTTTTTGTTTGCCAATTATTGTTGTATTCATTTACTACTTATTATTTTCCACTGAGCAAACGCTCGCGCTGCGTTTCTAATTTTTTTTGTTAATCATTCAATTATTATTACTCCTTGATTTCAATTCGCGTCAAAAAAAAAAAAATATCAAGATATATTAATTTCTATTTGTAGGCAATAAGCAATCGAACAAACAAAGAAAAAATGATGATAAATTATTGAATTTGTAGTGTGAAAAAAGAGAGAGAGAGAGAGTAAGATAACAAAGTAAATTTTAACGTGTAGTGAGAGTATTATGACAGAATAATTTCTGTCTCTCATCGCCACTTGTCAAATTATTTTTGCTCTTTAGAAATTTTTTTTTGTTTCTATTAACGTGCATTCCATAATTTATTTTTATCTTCTATCGCTAAATATTTTTTAATAATGTATAATTTATTTTACATTTAATATCACACACAAGTGGCTGCAATTTTTCTTCGAGTCAAAGTTTTTAATGCCAAATTTCTAGATATATCTTAGAATTTTTGTCTTTTTTTTTCTGATATATATTTACGTTTAACGTTTTAATTTATTATTCTACTTAACGTTAAACAATCTAGACCAAAAAAAAAATGATTAAGGAAATCAAGGGAGATCAATTTTATTAATATTTTTAATTAATTAACACATTACGCGCTTTTTAACTTTTCTTTGTTTTTTTTTTTTCTTTTTTTTCATTCTACGTAATTTCATGAGGGTTTATATACAAGCTTTAGAAAGGTCTTCAAGTGAGCATATCACGCCAATTTTTTGTCACAATTAAGATTGATAAGTTGTCAAATTAATCTCGAAGAACAGTGACAGTCACTAAATATATCACTAATAACTTTTCTGTCGCCAAGAACAAAAAAAAATTAGAGATCAAATCAAGCCCTTAGATTAACTCGTATGTGCCTGCCGATCTGTTTTATTCTTCGTATTAAATTTTGTTATTTTTAGCTGAATAATAATATCTAAAAGGCATTTGGTCATAAGAGAAATAAGCTCGACGAAATTTTTCAATTCGAATTTGACAAAAGATAAAAAAAAAAAAAAAAAAACAAGAAAAATATTTCAATAAAACTCAGAGTTTATGGATCTTAATCCAAATATCTTTTGACTTAGTAAAACATCTTCTTTTTCTTTCCAATAACAATTAAAATAAATCAAATGTAAAGGTACAAAAAAAAAAAAAAGAAACAATAATATCGTGAAGAAAAACAAAAGGATACAACTGATTTAATTTTGAGTCGAGAAATTGAGAAGAATGCGTTAGGTTCACTCTGTAGCGAGCTGAATATACCGTAGGTGTATTACAAAAGCATCTGAAAGCCTTGCATTGTATTAGTTTTGCTTTTTGGGCTGAAAGTTTCCTTCACTGCTTGTCCACATATATAGATTTGATTTTAGGTGGATAGGGATATGTATTAGTGCAAAAAAGACGAAAAAAAAAAAAAAAAACTAAAAGACAAAACGGTGTGCAAAAACGCTCTCTTCGACCCTTGAGCTTTGTTAAACAATCCCAAGTGCTGTGCCCCTTTCTTGTATAACCAGCCCCAGTTTCACTGTAATTTTCGTGATGACTCAACTGCCTTGTTATGCCAACAATTTTTTTTTTTTTCTTTTAAATTCACACTTTTCTGTAAAAAAAAAAAAAAAAAAAAAAAAAAAAA